>JAMKCH010003986.1:0-41610 GCA_023653785.1 Ophioderma brevispina
CCAGTACCTACCGAGAAACCAGTAAAACTACCCCTGTGTAGGTGGTGAACCGTGAATAGATTTCGAAATTACCCCAGTGTTGCCTAGAGAAATAGGGGTGAATTCCTTTGTTCTAGACCCCAGGATTCAGGACTGCGTTTCACGACCGACCATTCCTGGTTTTTTTACCTGCGGAAGTCATTAGTAATAAAACATGCGGCCCCACGTTTTATGTTTGAAAAATTATCTTGCCTTGGAGTACTCTTCATCGGAAAATTATCCTATGCCCTGCTTTACTGGAAAAAATCTAGATGAAGATTGTAACATAGCTATAAACGGGGAACATGAGCTGAAAAGGATAACATGCTCTTAAATAACGTGGCGTACGTAAGCAGACTACATGATTTGCCTTTTGGCGGGAATTGCTTGTGGGCTTTTTAATGCGTCAAGTCTGTAGATACAAATGATGTAAGCCAGAGGGCGAAAGCACATGCACAGAACCGTGTGACTGAAACGGTGCACAATGCCTAATTTTATGTACAATTATTCATGCACTCCAATATACTTACAATTTGCTCTCTGTAGTAAGTTCTCGACGTGCAAACTGCGTGGATTTCAGTTACCACTACAACAGGAAAGCTCTGGCGGCTTTCCAAGCGTGGATTATTAAAAATTTGTGGAATTTTAACTCCGCAAAAAGGTCACTTAAACTCATATTGGTTAAGTATAATTTTACATAAAACATGCGCAGCAGTTCCTTTTTGTCAAAAAATTGACACCAGCATAAAAGTTGTGTTATCCCTTATTACTCAATTGAAGTGCAAGCAAAACTACAACTGACCATACATCATTCAACATTAGTTGGGGGAGACGGGGCGGGGAAGAGTGTTCCCAAAAATCGTTTTTTAAAGTGTTCAACAATATTTCCAAGATTGTAAATGTACAGTACATGCAATGAAGGCTTGAAGTCTCAGGGTTAGAACAGTCAGGTAAACTTTTGGGTCAGTCTATCCTCCCTGAGCACCTCAAAGATTCAGGACCTTACCGTAAGAAGTGTGGTACTGCACTCACTGTCGTACACAGCACTAGATCCCTTCCACCCGTAATAGGCGAGCATGAAAGGGTAGACCTTATCCAAGATGAACATACTGATGCTTCATCCTGCGTGAACTGAATAGTTAATGATGATGATCAACATTTATTAAAAACCCAGCCTTGCTTTTAGCTGAATGACCTACATAGCCAAAGACAAGAGAACACTAGACAAGTGAAGAAATCGATTTTAGATTTACAAACATGTTCAGAAGATCTGTTCAACTATGGAGCAATTCCTAAGGTGAACATATTGCACCACATTTTACGGCTGAAAGAAGAGTTTGAAATGCGCAAGAATGTTTTATGTTATTTGTCTCCACTACGACATAATGTGATTGAAATGAACAGTGAGGTCCAAGGCACTCTACACAACATTTATTCAAGTGCTAAGTGTGCAGTGCATCGCAATAAATAGCGTGTAGAACAAGAGTCGTGCATACTGTAAAAACAAATCAATGCTATATATTGCAATTATAGCTTCACTAATGGCATGCCATTCGGTCATCATGTTGATTCATTTGAAGTACAAGAACCTCTTTTCATGTTTGGAATTCAAAATAGATATTGAAAAAATAATACTTCATATGTCATTGCGAGATCTTTAATATTAGGGTTTCTTACAGTCATTCTGTTACTAATTAAACCGTTTTTCAAATACCTCAGTGCTTTTTATTAACATGAGCACAAGCTGATGTAATCTTTCCATACCGTATCGACCAAAAGTAATCCCTTATAAAAGATTTTTTATAATGGTAGCTTAAATTGAAATAAATCGTTTTTAAAGGAGAATTGAAGATTGATATGTACTAAGGGGAGCAACGTGTTAATTGACCAATAAAACAAATGATAATTACTAACTATTAAAAAAGTACAGAACGCACAACCCCCCTTGCAATCATTTAAGTTATAGTTTTCATGACATGAAATTGAATGATGATCCCAATTTTATATCACTAATAATGTTCTATTTTCCAAATTATTACTTTAGTTCTCGCTGAACATATGGAAAAGAATGAAATGTACTTCCAATGTATAGTTATAAGTATTTTTTCTCGAATCCATTTGAGAAAAAAAAATCCCTATTTCTTCTTGGACATTGACAATAAGCGTGCGTGATAATAATAAGGCTAAGAGAGAAGAGACAGCAAACGCAGTCAACACACAGCATTGACAAGATTATCCCTCATCAAGCCAACAATAATGGACCAAAATGTTTTTTCATAGCCACGCTTCATTTATGATTTTTTTTAGTGTAAGAGGTTTACTGTTTTTTTTTAATTGTTAATTATATATTATTTACCTTTGGATGCGGAGATGTTTTGGAGGTACGAATTTCTCAATTTGCACTTGGTCGTATGTAGAACACCTACCGAGAACGCTTTAGAAGGGTTGATTTGAACAAACAAGTCAAAAGAAACCCATAACCGGTTTTTTTAACTTGCCTCATGTAATCATCCCATTGAAAAAAGGTCTTTGATTTTTTCTGTCTAAATCGTCTTAATTATCTTATAAATAACGACGGGCGTTCGGCTTATTTTACTTCAGATTTGATCTAATACATGGGAAGCATTCCAAATAGCAAAACGAGTTCGAAAAAATTGGAAGCGCTCCTTTCGGGAAATGTCCGTGTGTCTCTCTCAGGTTAATTCAATAAAGAAAGTATAGGCTTAGGTTGGATATAAATGTTATTAGTTTCATGTTGCAAAGCACTATTCAATACCGTGCTATTATTGATGGTTACCACTAAAACGGCGGTTTTTTTTTTTGTTTCTATCGTGGGAATGAAGTGGATTTGAGGCATCAAATTTCAGGACGATAATGAGAACAATATACGGCCTGCAGCTGATATCAAAAATCGATACTACTTCCGGGTAAATCGGGGGTAGGGGGTCCCCAGCGATCGGAACACGCACCTTAAGACGGAATCCACCCCATTACACAGATAATAGATTATCACAATTGCAAGAATATCGCGAGCTTGTAAGGTTGACTCGTCTCCACTGCTGCTCGTAATACTTACAAATGTCAATACCGCGAATCCATTTGTGCTCAAGGACATGCACCCATTTACACCCCGCTAATAAAAGTATGATAACTTCTTTCTGTTGTCTTCAATACGAAGATATTACTGATCGACAATAGGCCCTCAATGAAACATATTTTGCCACAGGAAATTCTATCATTCTAACGTTATCAATAACAATCTGAATATCTTTGAGATCACAAGTTATAGATAATAGATTACACTTCGCAAAGAAACGATCATGAGAATGGCTCACTCTTTGATTGCAAGTCTACTTTACAATGTCAGACCCTCATATCGTTTGAAAACATAGTGTACGTTTACAATACTGCGCATCCACATGCATCACGTACCGCACTTTGGATCGATCATAATACATTAAAAAGCTTAATGCGGCCGTCGGTCGTAGTGAGTTCTTTGGATGATCACACATTACAAAAGCTCTAACGTGAAAGATTCCCCATACCCGTCTCATATGGCATTTAATTTCACGCCTTCAGGACTCAATAGTCCGTCTTTGTGTGAATATACATGCCGGGACCTGGATTATTTATTATAAGTATTGGCCTTAGTATCTTATTTGTATTAGGATCCACAATCACCCATCAACCATCATCACCAGTTTCATCATCATCATCAACAATCATCGTCCTCGTCGTCGTCGTCGTCTCATTATCATCACATCATCATCGCATCATCCATCCTCATCATTATCGGCGTCGTCGTTGTCATCGTCAATCGTCGTGTTTGAGATGATCAAAAACATCATCAAATCATCAACAACACAACATCATCATCGTCATCATCATCATCATCTTCACACCATCATTACTAGGTAATATTTTGTGCTGTACGATAGACTGACGAAGAACAATTACTTCAGTTCACTTTTGTACTTTTAAACCAGAGCATTTTCCCCAGTTCAGCAACCTTACCTAGCACGTGTTCAATTAAATGTAATCTTTAAAAGCATTACATTCTGGCTACTACTTCATTTGCAAAACTAAAGTTCATGCATACCTAATACTGCAAATTGAAGATGATTCTCCCTCAAGTTACTAGTTTATTATCTCACGGTTCTCGGCCTCGGGTAGTCTGAATTCCTGAGCTCCCTTAATTAGGTTATTTAAGAGATTGCCAGCTGCAGCAACCATTTAACAACCGATATCAAAGTGCATGATAGTATCGACGTTTTCATCACCCTAAGACGTCTAAGACGTTTTCAGACGATAGCCAATCTATCTCGTAACATATGAAGTTCTAGCATAGAGCTATAGTATAGAATAGTGCAAATGATTTTTAGAAACATTTTAACTCAACTTCCCGCAGTCTTTGACCCTCGTCTACCTGAGCCATTTTTGTAGCGAACACCACTGGGATAACCACCCCGGCCCTTTGACTTTGTCGTTGTTAAATTCTGAGTAATACTAGGCCTGTTGGTACTAATTTTGGTATCAATGGTAAGACGAGGACCAAGGCTATCCATTGGTACCAAAATATGCTGTGGCATAATGACGTAACACTAGGCATGTTGATATTTCTCTCCAGAAGAATAGTGGATGCCACCCCTATTTTATGACTTTGGGATCACCCTGTATCTTACCTATAACCCGGTCGGTGCTCGTTTTTGCATGAAAAGGGGAAGAAATGTAAATTTACAATTCCATTTAATCATTTGGCACCATATATTGCAATTTCATGACATGAATAAATAGTGACCATTTACAAATAGTAATTGAAATGATTATCATATACAGGGTGACCCAATAAAAACTTTACCCAAAATGAAAGTGATATTTTTCCACTTTTTGAAATTTGATATCTGCGGATTTTATTTTATCATAAAGAATGGATAATTGAACATCTTGCCTGAAAAATTATTCATTTTGGTTGAGTGGTTTAAAGATATGGTCCAACGAACAGCAAAACAGACTTGTCCGTGGGTATTTCATGATGAAATGATAAGTACACATCAATTGTTTTGGCAACCGGGCTTTTCAAATCTGAAATCATAGCATGCATTTGTGCTAAATACCAGTTTTCTGTCTTGTGTCAGGGCGGGCTTTTCAAATCTAAGATCATACTCTAGCGCGCAGTTGTGCTTAAAACCAGATATCTTTCTTGAACGAGAACTTTAAACATTCTCATAATAATGACACCTCAATTTACGCCACAACAACAAGCCTTCGCGGTTAAGATTTACTACCGTTGCACAGCTATGTAGCTGTGCAACGGTAATGGCCAAACAGGTTTCCTGCAGTGAGAGTACCAACCAAGCCCGCTATCTATAAAATGTACAATAAAGGACAAAGCGGACGGCCTAGGAGCGTCAGAACACCTGCGAATATTCAAGCTGTAAGACAGGAGCTTCGCAACAACCAACGCGCAAGCATAAGGAGAAACCGTGTCGCAAATGTCTCCAGATCGTCATTCCAGCGCATCGTTAGTGATGACATCATTTGGCATTCATACAAAATTTTGAGACGCCATAATTTGAATGCAGGTGATCCTCAACGTAGGCTGGCGTTTTGCAATTGGCTAATCAACAGACCACAGCGCTTCTAAAGAGAAATTGTTGTTGTTGTTGTTATTGTTGTTGTTGTTTTTTGTTGTTGTTGAGGCCAATTTTCCAATGACTGGATCAGTGAGAGAGTATGCGCCAAAATAGAAGGGAACCCTCCCAATGATTTTGTCTACGACAGACCTAATGATCGCAGGAAAGTTGCAGTTTTAGCTGTTACAGATGTAAATTTGAATGGTGCCGGGTATCTCAATATCATTAATCAACATTTGGAACCAGAGTTGCGGCGCATTTTTCAGTAGCAAAGAAATAGAGCCAATTCGCCGTGTAATGGTTAGAAACCGCCTTCAGGAACTCTTCCCAAATCGGATCATTGGATTAGGGCATGCGGTGGAATGTCCCCCTCGGTCACCGGATCTAACCCGCTAGATTTTTGGCTATGGGGTGATGTAAAAGCTAGAGTTTACAATGAGGGTCCCCAAACACATTACCAGAACTACGACGACGGATAAACGATACATTTACCGCAATTAGGAGAACGCGTGTAACATCAAGAGCTGTTCAACACATGCACCCCAGGGCTACCAAGTGCATCGCAAATGAGGGAGGACATGTGGAGGATAGAAACTAAAGGTAAGACCGTTAAGATAAATTACTTTTTGATGTTGCAATTGTGTTCAACCATGCCTAAGAAAAATGATGCTCCCTGGACAAGTCTGTTTTGCTGACTTATTGTTCAGTGGAACATATCTTGAGAACCACTCAACCAAAATGAACAAAAAATTCAGGTAAGATGCTCCATTACCCATTCTTTATGATGAAATAAAATTCACAGATATCAAATTAAAAAAAGTGGAAAAATATCACTTTCACATACACCAACCTAAATGAATATTACAATAGTTTAAACTAGAATTGCTCGCTCACTATATTCAGAGAATGTAGAGTGTTGACCGCATTTTTGTTATTAGCCAATCAAAGTAAAATATGCAAATGAGGTACTTAATATGCAAATGAGGTACTGCATATTTGATGACAGACGACATTTGCGCAATAAGTGTATCCACTACTACCCACACATCAAGTTCCATGTAAATCAGTCATTGCGTTCTGGTTGGAGAACTAAAGGTTACTTTTTTGGTTTACCTTTATGGTCGACGAGTGCAACATACATACATACATCTACACAGCAGGACAGCTGAACGCTAAGTGGTCCTTCCCTGGAACCCTTCCAGCTATAGCTGTCAGCCCATAGAAAAGAGCCAAAACTAAAAATAAAGGCACCATGAAAAGGCAATCACTATGGTTGCCAATTTTAAACAGATAAATTATGTGCTGATTACATGATAATGGACCATAATCATCAGGATCGCCTAATCTAGCCAATTACAAAAACAGATACACACAGAGTCTGAGAATTACAAAGCGCATTTTATTGCTGAATTATGAACAATCTAGAGCCGTCATTATTCACTGAAATGAAAACGTACGCGAACATTGAACTTTCAACCATTACCAATATTAACATTTGTATCATAATTATCCGTAATAATAGTGTGCTTTATACGGATTTAATACATTCTAAAGTTAACATCAACTCTGGACGAATCTTTCTAATTTGCACTTATTTTGCAAATAATATTTCATAATGTGAAGTCGTTACTGCAGAAACTGCCTATTGCCACTTGAGTATGCCAAGTAGAGGTTCTTCAGAAGTCACTGACTTATAAAATACAACCTTCCTGCACTTAAACGGCGATTTGTTTATCAAAGTTGTCGTGTGTTTCATAAATGGCTTATATTATTCAGTGCGTATTTTAACTTTCCGGAATATATAATACAAAATTGTTAAAGACTTAAAAAAAAAATAGCAAGCGCGTGAGATCACTAAATATTTTTGTAAACAGTCTGCTAGATGCGGATAAAGTCGACATGATGACATATGGATTTGGAATTTATGTAATAAATGGAATGGAATGGTGGTCGAGTAATATTTTTTTATGAGTTCGAGTTAGAGTTGTCGAGTTCGAGTTCGAGTTCGAGTTGCTTTTAGAGTTCGAGTTGCATTTAGAGTTCGAGTTCGAGTTGCTTTTAGAGTTCGAGTTGCTTTTAGAGTTCGAGTTGCTTTTAGAGTTCGAGTTGCTTTTAGAGTTCGAGTTGCTTTAATATTTTTATGAGTTCGAGTTCGAATTGTCGAGTTCGAGTCGCCTTAAGAGACATTGATGGTGTACAGCAACATAAAAAACAGGAATAAAATAAATTCGGTGATTACCTTTTAAACAGTAACCATGTACGTAGTATGCGGGGTGGCCCACGAAAAGTTAGTAGACCCTCTAAGCTAACACAAACAAAACCAAAGTATTTACGCTGTAGGTTGAAATATTTACGGTTTCAATAGGTTGAAATATGTATTTAAAACACATATATTTTAGTTCACAATATAGTTACAAAAGCAGTTACACAAACTAATTCGTGCTACAATGTATATTATACATGCAAGCCTGTCCATTTTGTTTTTCATTTAAACACTCACATGCGAAGCTGTAAACGAAAGAAGCAAAGTTGACGTGAAACATGAATAAAAGTGCATTTCAGTGCATTCTTTTTTTAAGGTAATTTTCCGTAAAACTATCCCGGGAAACTGATTGGACAACGAAAATGAAATCGATGTTAAGGGAGCCATGCACTGGGGTTCAACAAAATCGACACCTCCGTCTGACGGCATCCTTTTATGCTACTGTCAGGCATTCGTATTGTGTAACTAAAGGGTTGGGTGACAGACAACGCTGCATCAAGGATGGATAACAGTGGGGGCGCCAAAAAAAAAACGGAAAGGGGAGCTAGAAATGGGAAGGAAAAAAGGGAGGAAGAAGAGAAAGAGAAAGCAAAACAGGGAGGGAAAGCGAGAAGAAAAGGGAACGAAGAGAGGGAAAAAGGGAAGAAGAGAAAGGGAAGGGAGAAGAGAAAAGAAAAAGGGAAGAAGAGAAAGGGAAGGGAGAAGAGAAAAGAAAAAGGGAAGAGAAATGAGAAGATGAAAGAGAAGGGAAAAAGAAAGAAAATATATTGTAGTTTCAAACGTATTGTGGAATATGTGCTCTGAAACACTGTTTTTTTACCTAAGATGACACAACCCAGGAGCTTCTTGCCCCGCCCAGGCTTTCGGCCTGAGGCCCCTGGACCCCACCTTGTACGCCTGCGCGGCAAGACTCTCGCACATTAATCACCCCCAGCTGGTACTGAAACCGGGAAAACCTCTTTTGAGTTTTGCCCCCCCCCCCCCCCAGGTTCAGGTAAGTCTTGTTTAAGACGCTCTTATTTCCCTTTATAGACTGAAATTTACAACATATAACATAACTCTAAGTGGACTTTCACCGTGCGAAGCCAAGGGTTCAAAGTGCAAAGCACCCGGGAAGCCCCAAGGCACAGCCGCTTAAATTTCTTATGACATGGGGGGATGGGGTTGATGAAGATTTATTTATGAATAAACAAGGTTTAACAACAAGATTTACTAGCACATGTTCTAAATTTTGCCATTTAGAACCTAAATCTTTAAAGGTATTGTCATTAGAACCAAAATTCAACAAAATTTCCGTTTTTAAACTATTATGGTAAAAAAATGAACGAGCGTCATCATTTGTGGGGGGTGATCGTATTCACCATCCCCTCATCAAAATATTGGTACCCCAATAATGCCCTCGGTATCGCTCAGACATGCTACACTAGATAACACTGTAATAGTAATTCAATTGTCGTATACAATTTCTGTATTATGATAATACTATATGCAATTGCCGTACAATTTCTGTTTCTACAAGAGTAGGCTTACCAGTGGCGAGGGCTCTATGATTGGCCTAGTATTTTTTTTTACTCAATTGCACATACGAATCGCTCAAGTCAGCGCCTGACAGAGTTAAACCGCAGAACCGCAGACACGTGTGTTGGGACCAGGGGTTCGTCCGCGAAACTCAGTCGTAAATCTACGTGAATTACATGTCATGCCTGAGTGGATAACTTATCCAAAGCATTGTGTAGCTGGTATGAAAAGGTCTATTATGTAGGACATACGCTGACATAGTATGCACTAGATTGACGACTGAGTTTCGCGGACGAACCCCTGGATACTAAAAATAGCTGTTCAACTGTTAAGTATGGCAATCCGTTTGGTCAAAAATGACTGTTGCTTTCTGTTTTGAATACCTTATCTAATTGTCAATTAATTGAAAGCATTAAATTGTGGTATTTATACAGAGACCAGGCCCGTACGCAGGGGGGTGCGGGGGTGCGGTCGCACCCCCGCAAATTCCACAAAAGGTGAAAAGGGTCCACTTTTGCTGAATTTTTTTATAAAAAGGTCCAAATTAATCGAAATTTTGACACAAAAGTCCACTTTTTGGTGACAAAATGTTCAAAAAGTCCAAAAAGGGCCATTTTAGGGGGGTTAGGTCCACTTTTATCAAAACAAGTCCACTTTTTCGAAAAAAAAATCCACTTTTTCAAAGTCCCGCACCCCCCCCCCCCCCCCCAAAAAAAAAAATCCTGCGTACGGCCCTGACAGAGACAAAATTAAGGACAATTTAAGATTGTCTGATTTTTTTCTTCAGGACCCAATTTGGTGGAATAAAAATGTTCGGCTGAAAACAAAAAAGTTCTTCTATTACCTTATTTGGGATGCAAAGGGTTTTCATAATATATCTGACCTTTATATTTTGGTCAACCATTTTGATTCTCTTGTTATTGAATTTGCTATTCTCAACACCGATAGAAGAAAATGCAATTCTTTAATGAGTGGTATTATATGGTTGGGATTTGTTTCAGAACCCAATGATATACAGGATAATGTATTTAATACCATTTCTGCTTCCGTTTTGGGAGCAGAAAAAGTTCCCAAACATGTATATTCCATTCTAAGGAATCGGGTACCTGTTGAAGTTGAAAACAAATGGATTGATTGTTTAGATATTTTCGAAGAACCTGACTGGAAATTAATTCACAACAGTAACTTTAAATGTACCATTGAGACCCGATTGAGATCTTTTTATTTTAAATTTTTCCACAGGGCAATCTGCACAAACCAATTTCTTCACAAGATCGGGAGGATTGATTCACCAAACTGTTACTTCTGTAACGCATTGCCAGAATCAATTTTACAATTATTCTTTGATTGCACCAAGGTGTCTCCACTATGGGATGAAATATGTTTTTACATCAATAGTGTTACTAAGGAGTCCTTTTGTGTTTTCCAAGTTTGAGAAAATGTTTGGCGTTAGAGACACCTCCGAGCATGACACTTGTATTAATTTCCTCTTTTTATGTGTTAAATTTTATATTCACAAATGCAGATTTCAACAAAATAACCTCAGTTTTGTTGCATTTTTTCAATTTGCCTACACTGAAACAAAAACCTGAATATACAATTGCTGAAAGTAAAGGGAAATTACGGCAGCATTTTAAGAAATGGACTATTGACCTTGATGCCTCATAGCTCTCCCTTTTTTGTTGTTGATGGTCCTGTCCTGTAATGCCATGGCAACATCAAGATGGTGTATGGTGTGAGGTGTGTGTGTGTGTGTGTGTGTGTGTGGGTGTGTGTGTGTGTGTGTGGTGTGTGTGTGTGTGTGGTGTGTGTGTGTGTGTGTGGTGTGTGTGTGTGTGTGTGGTGTGAGAATGCGTTTCATCCTATTTTCTGTGCTTTAATAATAAAACACACAAAGAGAAAAAAATGACTTGCTTTTTGTAGTTAAACGTTCGCTGGTGAAATAATTCAGATTCAGACAGCCTTCAATAAGGCTATTTGTAGATAGCCCTTAAAATCCCCCCCATACGGTGACCACATAATACTTTGATTGAACATGCTTGCGAAAAATATTTATGCCTACTTGCGCAAAGACGCCTCGCTCTGCTCCACCGCCAGTGGCGGATTAAGGAAAAGGGCCCTGTCAGCAGCTTAAGGTGGTGCCCTTTAGCGTCGCTTTCGCGACGCAATGTTGCACTTTAGTGCGACTAGAAGGTGTCTGAGGGGGGCCCTGAGAGCAATATTTTAGGGGGGCCCTGTCAGCAGCTGCTGACACTGCTGACTCTTAAATCCGCCACTGTCCACCGCACGCAAGTTCGAAGCGTTTTAGAACTTGTGTACGTATCCTTAAACACTTGAAAATGCGAGTGCGAACCCCAAACGACTTGCGTACGTACGTACCTTTAAATATTCGCGATCGTTTGCAAACTCGTGTGCATACCCTAGACACTTGTAAACGCGAGTGTGTACTCTAAAACACTTGCAAAGGGTGCGTATTTTAAAACACGAACGCGCACGTGTACCCGGAAACACTTGCGAATTCGTGTATGTTCCCAAACCACATGCAAATATGCATGCGTATCCTAGAACTAGAACACTTCACTGCAAAAACAGTGTTTATAAATTAAACACTTTTCTAAACACTATTTTGCACCACGTTTCTAAACATTTAGAAATGCCTGTTTAATATCTAAACACCTTATTTACAAATGCGTTTAAAATCTAAACATGTTTAGGGATTTGACATTATGTGTTTAGACATTTGACGGCAAGTGTTTAGATATTTGACATGTTTAATTCCTAAACACTAATTTGCACCACGTTTCTAAACACTGTTTTAACAGTTGAGCTCTCTCTTAATCTCCTGCGACGTTTAATCCAAAGAAATAATCTAGAAAGAAAAAACCTAGAAAAGGTAGAAAAATAAGCCTAGGAAAAAAATAAGTAAAAAAAGTATGGGAAAATCTAGAAAAAAAATAATTAGAAAAAGTTGTTATGGATCTGATGGTACACCGAACTTAGCTGACACGTTTTCATTTATAACACCTGTATTCATCTCTAACCGGTCTTCATTTACCACAACTGTATTTACTTACCTGACCTGTCTCCATTTACCACACGTATATCCTGACCTGTTTTTATTTACATGACCTGTTGTCATTTTAAATAGTTGACCTATTTCATTTACCACACATGTATTCACCTGACTTGTCTTAATTTACCTGACCTGCCTTCATTTAATAAATAAATACATTTACAACACGTGTATTAATTTACCTGATCTGTCTTCATTTACATGACGTGTATTCATTTAGGTGATCTGTTTTAATTTACTACACGTGCATTTATTTAGACAACGTGTATTTGGTAAACACTACCTTTTGTTTTCGAAACTACCTTGTAAGCTTTTATACACTACCATTCGAAACTACCTCATATGCTTTTGTAATATCATACACATTTAAACACTACCATATTTTTAAACACTATCTTCTTTTTTTAAAACTACATACCCCGTAATATCATACGCAGTTTATGCACTTCCTTTTATATTTTTACACACCTTTTGCATTTTTGCACTACCTGAAGCATGATAAGCATTTATTCTATTCTACCCTATTGACCTAATTGGCCGCCCATACACGCGCGCAGACGCTTTGTGATTCACCGCCTCCATGTAGTAACAAGCAATCGTGCGGAGGAATGCGAATACAAAGCCAATCATGACGGCGTATGCAGGGCACAATTTTTCGAAAGTCAACTCGAACTCGATCTATAAAAGCAACTCTAACTCGAACTCTAAAACAACTCGATCTCTAAATCGAACTCTAAAAGCAACTCCAACTCTAACTCGAACTCTAAAAGCAATCCCAACTCTAACTCGAACTCTAAAAGCAACTCTAACTCGAACTCTAAAAGCAACTCCAACTCTAACTCGAACTCTAAATGCAAATCCAACTCGAACTCGAACTCGACGACAACTCGAACTCGAACTCATAAAATAGTTTTACCCAATGGTGGTCATATCAGAGAAAATGTGAGCACATTGACAGTAGGGTATTTTTGTTTGGCTACAGTCAGTAAAATTTTTATATACAGTGTATTGTATAATAGACCCCAGAGAATCAAAAAGTATTTGTTTTTTTTTTAATATGCGCAAAGGGGTGACCAGCCAATTTCAAAATGGCCGCCCTTCTGACAATATTTTGATTATAGTGTAACGTTTAAGACTCTTAAACACTCGTCTTACCAAGTGAGTGGTTACCCCTAGTGAACATTCTCAAGTGCGCTAAAATGCCAAACACTTCTCGCTCATTCAGTCGGAAAACCTCTTTGTGTAGCATCAATACACACGTATTATTGCGTTGTACCACGCAGTGACCATTGAAAAATCCAAAAACTGCAACTTTGGTTTGGGGGGTTTGCGTCTTTCGGGCGCTCTATCTCAGCCATTTTGCACGCTTTTTACAAGCGAGGTGTTAAATGAAAGAGCAAGACCTAGGCAATAAAATGTATATTTCGAAAACTTTCAAAATGGTCTGACTTTGGCATAATACTAATCGAAAAACATGCCGAGATACTTTTTGTGCCAGGTGTATATGTTTACTTCCTGTGTGAAAAGTTCACATTTCCTCCACCTTCTCATTCTCAAAACAATTAGAAATAATTGCAACTTATATCAGAGAAGGCCCACATACACACAAACGTATTATAATTATTGTAATTAGAGCTTTTTTTGAATTACGAAAAACCATAATGGTCCAGAATTGACCGGTCGCGTAGCGCAACGCGGATTTTGCTTAGTAAATGGCGGGGTTTTCTGAGACAAACTTCATTCATTTCTTTTTTATTACTGCAGATGTATTTTTTTTATTTTGCATTTTTGTACTTTTCAATAACACTGACCTTCTTGTAACATTCCATGATATATTTAGACACTAGAAAGAGTGTATACGTTACTGTTGGAGAAACCTTTATAATTCAAGAATCGACTATTAGTAAATTATTATCCAGTAGGATAAGACGGAAACATTGGCTTTGGATAAAAATATTCGACAGTGTGGTTGTCCTGTCTTACAAACTATTTCATAATTCCTTCTTGAACATTTATCTGAGTAAAACAAAATCTTGTGATAGTTAACACTTTTCTGTTACGCACTAATTCTTCAACCTTATTAATTTGCAAATGAATGATTTTGCAACGTCTTATTTTTAATCTAAGATTATGCGTTATTAACAGGTCATGGCATAGGAATCCAGCTTATCAATTAAATATCATATCATTAGGAAGATCTTAACACGGTTGATTGACAAATGAAGTAGGTAGGTTGTTTTAACGTCGCCGACGTCTTACCACGTGGCCATCACGAAACCACCCGAGATTTTTTTAAACGCTTCGATTACTTCAAGGAACATTACTCTTGAAGATCGGGGAACCATAAACTTTAACTCACTGCTAATACCAAACTCCGTCTGAAGACATTATACTTAAATGTCAGTACATTGGGGACTGTTAGCAGGTAGTGTACCGGAAACCTAAGCCACGTGGTTTTAAGATGATTGTTGTGTCGAGACATTAGATTTACAGATTGTGTGACGCCAAAGATATAGCGATGGGACATAATACCTACATGATGGTGGCAATCGTACAAACCAGAGCTCGAAAATATCCAATGTGAAATGCAAGAGTAACCTGTGAATATTGACTTCGACCGAGTTTCAGAACTGGGCGTATCGAGGCAATCGAGCCAGAGAGAGTAAAATTCTCAGGTCGTCCCAAGTTACGACGGTGCGGAAAGTATGATCGTACATATTGAATTAGCCAGCCTAGTGACGTAGCACCGTTGGAAAATGTTTTGTGTCAGAGCCCATAGAGATTGTGTGTAAAAACTACCGATAGAAATGTTCAATTTTCTCAAAAGGTTCTATAGGTTCAGACCCAGCTGAGGGATGTTCTCATAAGACAACAACATTTCAGGCACTCTGATGCAAAAAATGTCCATAGAACCCCTTCGTTTTTCGGAGATATTTGAGATTAATTTCCATTTACACGCACTCGCTATGGGGCGATTGATAACGTTAATCTCTCAAACAGTACTAATTTAGATAATATCTTTGCAGACTACACCGTGGGTAAATACTTTCCGCACCGCCGTAGTCCCAAGTGACCTGTTCTAACAAGTGCTAAACTGGACCGAGTGCGCGCCCTGTTGCTCGCGCGTTAAAATAGCTCAATTTCCCGGGCTTACATTAATTTGGTCAAAATTTAGGCAAAAAATGTAGCAGTTCCTTAAAATATCGGGACAATCGCCGAGTGCCCTCCCAGACATCTGCATAATAAGTTTGAAAGGTATCTGGGCAAGCTACTTGTCCAAGGAATTTCCTCACAATATGAGTGTTTGCGTTTTTTTCCTACAGTCAGTAAAATTTGGATATGTTGTAGAATAGACCCCAGAGAAACAAAATAGTAGTTACCAATTTTTTTCATGCGCAAGGGGGAGTCACCAGCCATTTCAAAATGGCTGCCATTTTACCATAATTATTTTGATTATAGTGTCATTTTTAAGATTTTTAAACATAATTCTAAAATTAAAATCAACTTCAATTTCAACCAAATATGACTTAGAAATAACACAGATGATGTTATGATTCACTTTGGGCAATAAACAATCCAATATGGCTGCCAGATCCAAAATGGCAGCCATTATTTCAATATTTTGATTATATTTGAACTTTTAGGACTTCCAAGCATCACTTAAACGTGATACATGATTTTATCATATTTCGGAGAGAGCTATATTGCTTATGTAACACAGTATTTTGATCCTCCACCGCGTCTAGAAATGTATAAGCTGAAACCCAAGTTACATTGGAATTTGAAATCCTACCTTGCTATATAATGTAATAGAGAGAATGGAAATTGCTACAGGAATAGAATTCACTAAAAATATAGAACAATGCAAAGACACAACTTGCAAATGTTTGCATAAACTTTAAGAGCGCCCGCGTGCACGATATAGGTTACACACCACTAACTCACTTATACACAGTAGTCTATGGAAAAAATGGCAACTTCGAGCATGTTCTTTCACATTTAAAACTCTCACAGAGGAAATACAACACCATCACCCCAAAGTACAAGCTAACATAAACCAAATAACCAAATTTTGAACATATTATGATGACCAGAAATTTTTTTAGTTACGAATCACCAAACTCGCCCGATGTCAGACCGGCAACCCAAGATTCTCTATAGTCGCCAAAGCTAGTAATTTGCAATCGATGTGAAATTGATGACCGCGGAGTAAATTACCTCAAATTCACTGTCCAAATGCCACTTAGTTTGAGAAAACATACCAGTCTACCGTGTCAATCATGAAATTTCATCACTTTCTTAATATAACTAGTGCATTTTCAGACATTTTAAAGCACTTTTTCCAGATGCCATGCAAGAAAGTAGTCCACCCAAGATTTTTGATCCTTACGGCAGCCAGGTTAGTGGTGTATATATAACCTATAGGCCCATACGGTAAACGTAAAACATATTCAATTTGGCCTCTTGAGATGTTATTGTTATTCTTTGGATACAAAATGCCTCCCCTCCTGAAGAGTGGACTGTGTCCAAAAAAGTTTTGGAAGTCTCACAGGTCGCTTGGATTTACTATAGTCAATGATGTCATCACGATCGGATTTTCCCGTGCGGTCTATTGGAGAGGGAGCCTCTAAACAACCTATGCATTACGCCGATCAGACGAGCACTGTGGTTACATGATAAGCCAAATGCCTTGCTCAAAAAACTAGCTTCCGCCATATGCCAATCGCATCATACGTGATTAGTCCTGACCGACATATTAACGTATCTGAACGGCAGTTTGAACAATTATCCACTGGTAGGCCGAAGATTGATCCATGATATTTTGCAATTTACTTTATAACCTAAACCATAAAACTTGGAAACAAGTGCAAACGAGTGGTCTTTGTTTTGAAGCAATGCCCAAAACCATTTGAATAGTGAACATGTTTATAGTACACATATAAATCACGTATGCTATCCACGTGCATTGAGCCTTTTGCTCTTTTATTTTCTACAAAACACTCTGTCCAATCCAATCGCAAACATGTTCTCTGCGACACAGTGTTTTCAGAATAGTTGGGATTTACATTCGCTTGACATTAATTTAAGGGAGTGTCAACCTTGAGCTTCCGGTCTCTATTTTGGTTTGTAACTGGGTGCAAATATTTTGATTAATTGGTCCTGTATAAAATACACATTTTCTAGAAGAAATTGGACGATGGACCCGATGATGGCATCAGCTTATTGTAAAACTTTCCGTCTTTTGTGAGAAAAGACTAAAAAAAACATGATTTTTGCCCTCAAAATTTTCAGACAGCTACAAAACAATTGAATTTTTGATTTCTTTTGTTATTTGTTAGAAACAAGACAAATTTGTCTCGGGACGGTTGTTTTCATTTTTTAAAAAATAGAGCTACTTTTCGAAATATAAGGAAAATGTCAAAAAAGTGTGAATTTTTATTTACTTTCTTTTTCCCAACATTTGAGTAATATGGAGAATATCTTTAGTTAAAATCAAAATGAAAAATTGAGAAAACCGTCCCTAGAGAAGATCGATTGCTATCGTAGTCTGAAATTGCAATTTTGCGAAAATTGGGGAAACATTGAGAAAATCCTTGTTTTAGTAAAAAGTTACCTTTTGCACGCTATTTCATTAAGCTGTCTCTTTCTCAATAACTTTATCTTTGAACTTCAAATTTGAGTATGTTGTGTAAGTGATGACAACATCATTATCACTATTGGATCAAACATCTTTTGTCTCCAACTCCAGAATCAGAAGAAATTGAATTTCATCTCTCTGTTCTAAATTAGCGCTTTGTTTACATTTTCAAATATTGTTTTGGTTCGTTTTTTTTTCAAGATGCGTTCACGCAAAGTACATGATGTATTTATTAATACTTTTTAAAAAGCAAAAATTCCAATTCATCACCGCGCGGCACGATGCCGCGCCTTGCGCATGACGGCTTTAAATGTGCTTAATTCCCTCCCGTTTATAGTAGAGTAGATATGTGCATTATTGTGCACTTGGTGATAAACGCATAATTTGGGTTGCACACAGTTTGGGCATGGTCTTATAAGGATGTTTGGCTATAGGGGCATCCACAGATTTGTTTTCGGATAACAAAAATGGCGGACCTTTTTCCAAAATGGCTGCCATGTTCTGAATTTTGCTCTTTTATGTGCTGGACTAAATGTGTTTGTTTTTTGTTTTGTTTGAGGCTGCCAAAACAGTTTTAGCCAGAGCAAGGCCTAAAATGATTTATTTATGGGTACCTATTCTGTCACAGAAAGTGTGAGCCATTTTTCCCAAATGGCGTTCTTTTTCCAAAATGGCTGCCAGTTCCCTTATTTTATAAACCAATTTTCATTACATGAATATGCAATTTTTTCTACCAAAGCAATTTTTATCACGCGGGAATGCAAAAATAAAACCTTTAAAATAAGCACTCAACAATTTGTTTGCTGTCACTAAGTGCAGACATGTCTGTTAACAACAGCAATGCCACATACACCCGGTAAATAGGCAATTATCCAAGTGGCAGATATTTTAAAAATAGTCACCATTGGCTTGACTGAATAAACTCAAAACATATTTAAGATGGCTTTTGTTAGTTTTGTTTGATAACCAAATATGTGCCCATTTCCAAGTGGGAGAGGCTTTAATTTATGGTATGTTCTAATGATACGAGCTCGAGCATACACTATTTGCACAGGTACAGGTATACCCGTGAAGGGCTGCCACACCGAAACATGGCGGCAAGTATTCATCTTTTACCCAGTTTTTACATAACTCCTATGCACTGAGTCCCGTGTTGTGGTTACGATCTTATCCAGTATTATAATAATTATGTGGCAATTAGGTTATATTGCCGTGACATGTAACTGCTAATGAGGGATGTTCCTTCTCATCTCAAAGGCATCTGAATACCAAGGGCATGAGTATGAAACTCGAAGTTTTTCCGATGAGCATGTTTGATCAAAGGTTTTTAATAAGGTTTGTTCATTCATTAACAAGAAATTGCAAGTAGCATCTAGTAAATACAGAAGTGCGGCATCTTATGATCAGAGCAGATATTTGATGTGCAAAGTATTCAAGTCTTGCATACAGGCTGCACTGAAGAGCTGTCTTCCAGCATTTTTCCTGTCATCTGCAGCCCTCTTTGCAACCACAACGTGGATTTTGGCATCCATTCTAACTTCTGGAAGGGATGTCCAGAAGATTTCCCATAGCTCTTTTCCTTTTTAGTCCTCCTCATTCACTTACTGTAAGCTCAGGAATGCATCATCATTGCCCAACAGTAACCGACTTGATAGGTGGCTCTATTCATATGTTCAGTGAGTGCCTGGCCTATTGGAGGAGAGACACATGAAAATACATCAGACACAAAGCGCTCTAGTTATTTTTTTGTACACAATGGAGTAGTAATCTTCTGCTAAATGCATATATTTGGACATTTAGCTTAAGACTGGTTGTGGCCAGAATGTTGCCCTAAACATGGATCCATTCAGTTTGAAAAAAAACTGCCTCTTAAGGAGTTTGGCAACCACGTGGTATGAGTTTGCTTTGTGAGTGTTATTTGGGGTATTACAAAAATACCTCTTCATTCAACATGAGTAAGAATGATGAACATTATCTCTAAATGGTTAACCGATATGCATACATCAGTGTAGCTTGTTGTAAGTGAAAACCAATTACCTATTAAACCTATAGTGTCTTTTTAATTAAAACCTATTAAGGCTCCCTGTGTGAAGATTGGACTCTGAAAGGTACAGTTTACAAAAACAGGCTATAAAAGAGTAATTAATGGTGGTCATCTTGAAACTGACCACCAATGGTGTCATGCACCAATTTGAAATGATCAAATAAAACTGGTTTTCACTTTATTGATTGTATGAAAAAAGACGTATTACATATGTATTTCGTGCAAATATGTACATAGCTGTTAATGGCGGCCATGTTGCGAAAATGGCCGTCAATTACGGCCATGCGATAAACCTTGCAATGGCTCTTTGATTGAAAACTTTTTAAAACATATAAGGCATCAAAGTCCGCAAGAATGGGAAAGCTCCTGGCCAATGACAACATCCATACAGGAATTCTTGAAGAATATGGCACCTGAGCTGTGCGATGGCTCCACCTCCTCCTTTCTATTTGCATGGGAACGTCAACTATTCCCTCCAGAGAAGACTTCAAAGGTCATGCATCCTAAGCCAAAAAACAGCACAAGACCCCAAGAGTTACAGAACCATCTCGCTACTATCTCTACATCTATAAGATGCTTGAGAGACTGATAGTCGGTAGGATCAATGATATGGTCGAGGCAAAAAATTTACCCCGCACCAACGGATTTCGAAGGGCTAATCAACAACTATCAGATAAGCAAGATAGTAATGAAATCGAGACAGCCTTCCAGAAGAAAGCAGAAGTTTGGAGCAGTCTTCCTAGACCTATGCTGCGTACGATCCAGAACCCCAAAAACCAATATGGCACGATGTCTCTACCTCAAGCCTACTCAAAATCTTCCCTGATGTCAAGCTTGTCAAGTTCATTATGCGTCATCATTCACAGGACAGATTTTCATCCTGGAGGAAATCAATGGGCAATAGCAGTAGAAAGCGCCAAACGTCGAATGGTGTCCCACAAGGTTATGTACTGGCACCCAGTCTTTTCAACAATCTACGTCTCAGATATGCCAACGGGAGATTGTTCGCAGTACTCCTACGGCAGACGCACGCACCCCCCCCCCCCCCCCCCCTCCCCCCCCCCCCCCCCCTTGGAATAGCTGCTGATTGCTTGAGTCATTAGAAACAGTGTTGCAGAAGACCTAATCACGTAAGCCAATTCTTCAACCGATGGCACTTGAAATCAGCAAACCCAAGACCGTCCGCTATGTTTTTCACCCTTGCAAATCGATGCGCAAAAAAGAGAACAAACATCACTATAGATGGAGAAAAACATTACATGACCACACCGAAGGACCTTGGACGTAACAATGGACCACACACCAGCCTTACTTTTCAATCACACCCCAGGCAGGTTCGTGCAAGACGCACTTCGTGTCAAATCCTCAGAGGCTCGAGGAATGGATGGGGTGCCATCCTTGAGCACCTTACATACATCAACTGTTGCATTGGCATACTCCACCGCTGAAAATGCTGCACCAGTATGGAGTCACAGCTTACATTCACACAAGATTGATGTCGCTTTAATGATGCAAGAGATTGTTAGCTGCGTTTGCATTTTCGGCGCCGGCCTGTAGATACCTTCCAATTTATTCTGGCCATAGCTCCTGCAAACCGTAGGAGGAACCTTTCAGACGATCAAGCTCGCCAAGTGACAAATGTGATGAACCTGGTAGAATAATACCACAACCAAACACCCTTTGAGGATCAGAGAATTCAACGGATCACTTGCTACCCAATCCATGACACTGCAGTTACAGTATCCCTCCGATCATCCTGGCAATGACAGATGGTGAAGCAATGGTCATCCTATAATTTGAACTAAGCAGTTGTGGACAGCCCATCTAGCAAGCCCAAGGCTGTGACCTTGATAGGAAAGGCATGGGATAAACCTCACAGACTCAGAACTGGGCGTTGGTCGTACAAAGAACTTCCTTACAAGATCGGAGTAGAACTTCACCAAACTGCGATTGTGGAGAGCCACAAACCATAAGCCACATCATAGATGATGTGAGGTCTACAAGTCCCCAAGCGGAATTCCAGGCCTGATCAACTGGATGATGAAACTTTCAGATGGTTAAAGACGGATCTTCCACTGTGATTTTGGGACTGCACGAACGAACGACCGTGCATCAAATGACATGCTCGAATCATAAAAGCACTGAATTTATCAACTCAATCTCTAATCTAGAGGATAAATAGGAAGTAATGGCAGCCATTTGAAAAAATGGCTGCCATTTTAATCGAGGGGACAATCTGCGATGCCCCTATAGCTAAAAGTGCCTTCTTATGACCATGCCCTAGATATGCTGGCCAAATTCATGCCTTTATCACCAACGTGCCCACTTCCCCCATAAATATTGCACATATCTACTCTACTTTTAAGACCATGTGGTTTGGTGACTTTAAATGGTCAAACGCTGTTTTAAAGCGGGCAAAAAATTACCCAATCAGGGTTGTCTGCACTGGATAACCTTTGTTGGTAACGATAAACACAGGTTGATGTTTAAACTGGTGCAAAAAATCGAAATTAGTGTTAAAAACCAAAAGCACCCTAGGGTGACACTACCCTTAAATAACCCATTCAGGCTGAGGGCATACATGATTGTGTTTCATTTGAAGGTTGAGAGTGCAACGACACCGAAATGCGTCAAATTTCAAAAATCCTTTATATTTAATTAGGATTTTGTATAGGTCTGAAATAAGACGTATGCATTTTATTCTATCAGTGTAAATTAGATTAAAGATTTTGTCAAAGATAACCTCTCAAATTCTTACTTTCAAAGGAGAAGAATTAGATGGATTTCCATATAGACCGTAACAAGAGATATACTAATAATACGTTGGTGATTACTACTAGAAATTATAAATTAAATAATGAATATATCTCAGAGCTCGATTTTGCACTAGAATGCGCCTCTAACACTAAAATTGCTATTCAATTTTGTAAACTTGTGTCAAATTGACGATGATTAAACTTGTGCTTTGATAGAGGGAATACAATTGTGTACACATAATTATTGAGGAGTAGCACAGTTATGTCACTCACATTTTATATTCCAGAGTGTTTCAAATGGCAGAGAAACTAAACCCTATTCATTCTCGAATTTTATTCTGAATGAAAAGAAATCAAAATAAGTGAAAACATTGATTGTTAAAGTTCCATCGAAACCTGCTGTCAATCACCCATCACAAAGAAATTATATTTACTTTAGGTATCGACTTTTATAGGCATTAAAAGTTTTCTCTATTATAGGAATATCTAGATTTTAATTTTTACCAGGATCTTTTCACAGTAAATATACAGGCTGCAGAAATTCATTGTTCCAATTTTGAAGGATGTGGAATACTGATTTATATAGATTTATATAACGTTTCACATAATGTACGGGTATAGCTAAGGAGAGTGAAAGAATTTTATGTTAGTGACCATCTTTTTATTTTACAACAATTTTTGTGTCCTAAATTTTCACTTTCTTGGATAAAGACAATTGTAACATTTCAAGTATTGGTTCGAAAAATTGTAGTATGAATAACATTAACTGATTTGTTCTGTTTGTAAGACTGAACTAAGATTACATGGGCCCATCCAAAATTGAAAACATCACTGAGTGTTTATATTTGTGTAAGAAATTAGAGCTCAGTTCAATTTGGCATACCGGCTGTAACCTTGTGTGTCAAACTGTTTTTGAACATTTCCCATATAGACCCACTGTAACATCATTTTTCAGAACATTAAGGTAGAAAATTAATAGTTCTTAATTTATCTCTTTTTTGAATTTTGAAAAAAAAAAAGTCGTTTGAATAATCTCCGCACATTCTGCTTCGTGTTGTGTCTTATTTTTTTGTTATCCAGGATTGGTGCTAAGTAATTTCACCAGGTTCACCTGAACTGAAAAAAGTTCATTAAAATGATTGTTACCCTAGTTTGATAAGCAGGACTTAAACTAGTTGATAAGCTAGACTTAAATAAAATGGCCACTGTGATACTTATTGTATCATTTAAATTCAAAGTTCGAAATTAAATTGCTATATCGATATTTTCACAAAAGATTTACGGTTTTAAAGTGTTTGTTTTGTTTTTATAGGATTTTGTAATATTTTGTGTCTATTTGTGTTTTTTGTGGTAATTGTCGTAAATTCATTTGCAGCAAAACAGAACTAGTCGAAAACAACTTTACCATAAATTGCATCAAAGTTGCCCCTGGCCTGAGACTTCGACCTCTTTGCAATTGTATCACTTTGTTTCAACGCGCTCGAGTATCAAACACCATTACACAAAGTGACCCCCTAAGGTTAAATGCTATGTATTCTCAAACTAACTTTAACAGCAGCGGCATTTCCTGCTGCACTTCATGAAATAAATATCATTATACAATAACGGATTTACCTGCGTTCCAATTTAGGATGATATAAATCAGGTTGAAAGCTCGTAATACAAGCGTACACCATGTCAGTAGCTGCAACGATAGAACGTAGTGTACATTTACCTTTACCAGCGTCAACATAAGCCACGCACGTTTTTTAAAAACTGGTTTCAATTTAAAGAGACGTCACTAAAATGTTAGAAGAGAAGAAGAAATATCATCTTTGCACATTTATCCAAATCTTCCAAGGTTAGGCTATACGTTTATTTATATATGTTGGAACATATACAAACCGGTTTTACATCGAGGTCGGTTTACATCGGGTTCAAGATATCAACCTCATCGCTGGTGACCCGGTACGATCTTTTAAGGCGAATATAAAAAATGAGGCTACGCTAAACACATTGTTGTCTTTTTTAATTCACTGTCTTTTTAATTCACTGTTGTTTTGGTTATCGCACTGTATTTAATCATGGCCCGCAGTCTGGAACCAAGTGCCCTTATTAGGGCAGGAATCACACCAGATGCAAGTCAGTGGGCATTCTCAGTGCTCCAACTTAATGTGGAAGGTCCCACTAGGGCAAAGATAAAAATCATCGAACACCTCATACATACGCATAAAGTCACTGCGCAATTTCTCCTCCAAGAACAAAACGCTACTGACAGTTCCATTCTGACATCTGCGCTTACACCTACTGCACACCACCGAGAGCGCTACCACGGGTTGCAACCTTGCTAGTAAATCAGCACAATGGACACAAATGCAACCTCTTCCTGCAGACTCCACCCTGGAATATGCAACGACCCAAATTGCAGGGTTCTGTCCCAAGGTAACAAGCCACCTAAAAACGGCTAGCTCCAACAGACTCTATACCAACTTATGGGTGCACATTGCATGACGCTGGCGACGTCAATAGCACATAGCAATTACCTGGGGTTACAGGAACCAACCCGATGGAGCTACCCTAGAGGACGGGGCCTAAATCCGGGGTACAACTTCACACGACCCCAAGACGACCAGGACACTTTCAAGTCTGGAAGGTGGACTACGTCTACAAACCCTGACCTTGCTTTTGCAACATTGACACCATCTCCACTCACGTACTGTTCTCGACGCTTTCGAAGTCCCAACACAGACCATCATAGATAGATCAGGAGAGCCTTGCAAGACTGTACAAACAAGCAGTGAAAAGGGGAACTTCGACAAGTTAGAATGGACCAGTTCAAGACCTGGTGGATTCAGA
The DNA here is from genome assembly GCA_023653785.1 of Ophioderma brevispina. Taxonomy (NCBI): domain Eukaryota; kingdom Metazoa; phylum Echinodermata; class Ophiuroidea; order Amphilepidida; family Ophiodermatidae; genus Ophioderma; species Ophioderma brevispina. The sequence continues at coordinate 25,779 of JAMKCH010003986.1, forward strand.
AGTATACCCAACCTCCCGACACCAACCTCCTCCACTCTGGACAATTCTACACAGCACTGGTGTCAAACTCTTTTTCAATATAGGTGACTGTTGTCGCAGTTATATCCCATTATTGGGATGAGGACTGTGACACTCTTTACAATGATTTCATGAATTCTGAACAGGGGAAGAAGCTTCATCCAAGGCCTTAGATCTGACAAACTGCTTGGACAGTAAACGGCGTGAGACCTGGGAGGAGACGGTCAAGGAATCGACTTCCCTACTCCAGAAACAAAAACAAAAGGAAAGGCTGGAAGAATATAAACCGCCTCACCGGGAAATTTCATTCCAAAACTCGGAAATGTCCAGTGACTGCCAATCAATGCTGAGCACTCCTCGCAATGGTCGTTTCAAGAACATTGTTAAGGACCACTCGCTCTGAAAAAGAGATCAACCAAACTTCGTCGAGCCCCGGCGTGGACGGGTCACTTCAACACGCTTCTCACTAGATGAGGCTACTTTCTGCTCTCAGCCAAAACTAAGAGTGGAAAGGCCAGGGCCCTGATAACATAACAGCCGGTGCTGATGCAATGCGGCCACGATGTCTAGATTGGGCTCAGGCGTCTACACCTGTTGCCTACCAACCAGTCCCTACCAAAGATCTGGAGGAAAGGAGCTACTATCCATCGCATCCTCAAACCAAACAGCCTGTCGACCAAACCTAAAGGAACTACCCCAATATCCACTACTGTGTGTCTCCTTCAAACTCCTGAGAGGATGATCTGGCACGGCTGGAGCCCGTCGTCGAACCAATCTGCCTGACGAACAAGCAGGATTTCGCCGTGGCGGCGCACTGTCCATCAGATGTAAACTCAAAATGATATTGAGGAAAGCTTGAAAAAGGCAGCCGTGACAGGCAGGCGTCATCTGGTGGACCATTACTGACAGCATGACGACACTGTGTGGCACCAAGGCTTGACACTCAAGCTTCTAAGGACATCCCAGTCGTCCCTTTGTACAATTTCATATGTAACATTGCTTGCAAATCGTAGCTTTATTCTCGAGACCAGTGATGGGCAGATTAGTCTGAGGAACGGAGTACCACAAGGATCTGCACTGGCTTCCATGCTGTGTTCAACTTGTATATCAGCGATGTACCTCAAACAACATCTAGCCAATATGGTTACGCCGACATTCTTGCCCCCCTCCACTCGGACAGCAAATGGATAGAAGTAGAAAGAACACTTATGACAGTTGAAGCATATATCAGACATGGAGCCTGAAGCTGAGCGAAGCCAAAGACCACCGCTACTGCCTTCACCTCAACACAAAGAGGCTCAATCGCAAGCTCAAATAAACCTCAATGGAGCGCATATGCCATACAATCCTACACCAATCTACTGGGAGTGAAGCTTGACCGGCAGTTACTTATCGGCAAGCACTGGACTCCGTATGCGCAAAGGTATATTCGAGAATAAGCTCCTGCGCCGACTTGCTGGATCTCATGGGGTGCCATACCAACGACCCTACGTACCACTGCCTTGGCTCTGGTATACCGCACTGAATGAATATGCCGCCCCCGCAGGGGTCCAACAGCTATCACACAAAAAGCTGGACACAATACTCAAACGAGACCTTGAGAAACATAACTGGCTGCCTCCGACCCACTCCATCTGAATTCCTACCAGTGCTTTCAGGCATGGACCGCAGTAATTCGCGAGAGACACACCCCCCCCCCCCCCCCCCCCTAGATAACTAGTGAATAAGGCCCTGCTGGACAACAAGCACCTGCTGCAGAACACTGTCAAAGAATCACCACCAATCGGTAGAAGAGAACTGCGCCTCGCCGACCTTTCTGCCGACACGCTGCTAAACTCTCCAGATCCCCTTAAACATCTTAAGACATGGAATTACTGCCTGGCTACGATACCCACAGACCAAATCAACTCACTATTACACCATGTGACGGAACTACCACCTGGCAGCAAGCTCCCACGCAAGGAATGGGTCACCTAAAAAACGGATGCGCACAGGAGTCGGTCGATTCAATAGCAATATGCACCATCGGGGACTGCGGCCATCGCCAGCCTGCCAATGTGGTTCTCAATCACAGAACTGCGGATCACTATTTCTCAATGAGTGCCGTACCTTTCGTCCCGGTGGCACAGATTTCACTCAAACCCAACCCAATCAACGGTGAGTTGGCTCCAACCTTCAATAGATTTAGCTGCTGCCTCATTCGCAAGAAGAAGATCGAAGCATACACAGTGTGCTATCGGGATACACGATATCGCAATTTCCCCCTTCTTATTTAGTTAACTTAATCAAGCTTAGTCATTCAACTATGAACCTTTCATTCGCATTAAATTTCAAAGAAGTATTATGTCAGAATCGTTTATGAAATCGAGACACAATTCGCCACAAAGAGTATTAATAATTTCGCTTTGTCTGATGTTTGATTCTGTCATGAAATAATTATTACAAATGATATGTATTATATGAACTATTAACTTTCCATGCAACACGTTACTTTAAGTAATTGTGAAATATTTACGCTGACGTAAAATTAGTATTACCAGGTTCTGATTCATTAAGAGTTGATCTTCTAAGTACATGGATGTCTCAACCTTCGCAGCACAACTGTATTGAAATTAAAATTGTGGAATTGTAGGAACAGGAAACTAATTAGGTTTGATTGTGTCATACAAATCTTGTCAAGGTGTCCACGGAGGTGTATGCCATATTAGACAGGAGCTACCAGACATTGGTAAAACCCATCTCAAGTACAAAGGTTTGAGTGATAAATATTAAATACGGACAGGACCCCTGAAAATAATTTAAATGGACACAAACGGTGCCTTAAGGAGAGGGGCCAAGACAAAGTTTGTACAGGGGTGTCAAATTTTTAAATTGATCCAATCCTGTTGAAAAAAGTATACCATTCATTTTCTAACCACAAGGATCAGAAAGGTATAGTTGTACTACCACAAAGTTGTTTGTTTGTTTGTTATTATTCGGCAATCGACGAAAGAAAATTACAGATATACAAAACAAAATAAATAAGCCACTAGACATACGTTAAACAGCAGTCAATTAGCCAGGATAACCCATTAAGTGGGCTGAATTGCCAATTATTTCCAATGGGGTCCAGAAAATGACAGAGGCCACCTGTGAGCGAGGACAACAAAAATAATGCAAAAAGCAGAACTAGCCAGACTGAACATGGATTGAAAGGGTGATTTCAACAAACCAACCATAAGACTGGAAACGTCGTGAGGCAAATTCAGCCGACCCATGGCTCAAGGCGATATTGGTAAGAAGAGAAGATTTAACAAGAGTTTGAACGTGGCCTTATCGCTTAACACATTTGAGATTGGAGGGCAAGTTATTCCAGACAGTGTCTGCTGGCAAATTTGATTAAAAAAAAAGACTTAACAGTCTGACCTTTAAGCCTAGGGACCTGAAACGTTATATAAGCTCGAATCTAGTATGATAAAAAGTAAAAGCTCTAAAACTTTAGTAAAAATTGATTGAGATATGAGGCTCCAACAGAGTTGAATCGTAAACATATGCTGAGTCGTAGTTGCCTCAACTCGTGTTTGGAACTTCAAAGATCACTGAAACAAAGTGAGGCTTGGACTACTAACTGATCCCTGGGGGACATATGCAGTATAAAACGGAAGCATTATATTTTGAATGGATTTAAGCTTAGGATGACACTTTACTACTACACCTACAGAGGTACAACAGGAGTCAAAATGACACTGTAATAAACGCAGAACTGAGCTGTCCTATTATGTTTTTTGAAGTTTACGGTAAAATACTGGAGTGTCTATATAAAAACTTGAGTTTTCCAGTACCTTGTTAATGACGGAATTAACCATAGAATCACTCTGAAAGGGTTTGGTCAAGAGTCACCCCAGATAATTAAGCTTTTTGAGATTGTATTTGAGCCATTAAAAGATGATATGAAAATCGGTGACTTTTTTAAACTGATTTTTGGAAAACCAAATAAAAATGCATTCAGTTTTGCCGGCATTCAAAGAGAGCTTGTTGTAATTAGCCACTTATACAAGATTTCAGGTCCAAAACTGAGGTTCTGGAAACAATTCAGGGCCTTGTCAGTGAAATAAGAACACTGTCATCTGCATAGGGTAACAGCCGATTCTTCACAGAGATTTCCATATCATTGCAATAGCCAGATAAACAAAAGCAGAGGACCTAAAAGGCTCACCCTGGGGCAAACCAACAGGTGAGATTTGGAATCAGAATTAATACCATCTATATGGAAACGAGCTGCTGTCTATTGCGATAAATAAGAGATGAACCAAGCCGAGGTGATTCCCATGCCTCAAGGTTGTTACCTAAAATCGAATGGTTAACGATGTCTACTGCTTTTGACATCCAACAGAAGCATGCCGACATAATTTCCTTTGGACAGATCAATTCTAATGTAGTCAGTAAGATATAGTAGGACATGATTTGTTGAATATCCAGACGAAAGCCTGATGATATGGATAATAAGGTTTTATAGATCGAAGGATTCTTCCACCTGAACAGAGACACATTCTCCAGTATTTTGGAGACGCAACTCAGGCCGCTAACAGGTCATAGTTTCCAACATCCAACCTGCTTTTCTTTTTAAATAGGGGCACGACCCTAGCAAGTTTAAGATCGCCGGCACAGTGTTAGTATGATTGACAAGTTGACAATATGTGTTAATAATGGGGCAAGTGATATAGCCAATCTTCAAATTCTTGGGTGGGAGCCAATCCAAACCTGCCTCTTTATGAATATTCAGGTTGGAAAGTTCTTTATAAAAAAAATCTCATCAACAGCGTTTGAGCCACAAATTCATCACGAAAACAATGCCCTTGCTATTATAAAAATCAATGAATTCGACACCGTGCCAAACATCTTAGTTGGAGAAGGTAATTTACTGACTAAGGAAGCCGCAACGTAGAGAAAAAGGTGTTGATATAATTACAAACTGAGACGGTGTCCAAAGCACAACTCGCCTCGACATTAAGGACAATTTTTGCTTTATTGAGGTCGCAGAGAGTACCCAAGACTATTCATGTTTCCATAACTTACGGGGGTTACCCTGAAACTCATCAAGTTGAGATTGCAAATAAGAGGCCTAGCACTCTTTATTCCCTTTGGAATTGATTACGTAAGGAGTATACTCTTCATAGTTGAAGCAGGTATTACCCTTTTTCATTTGAAGTCTCATTTTATCACGCCTATGAATTTTATCTAGGTTGCCAGGTGGTCATCCCACGGTTCCGTACGATTTTTATACGGATAGTACGCTTAGGGGCGACAACATCAAAGAATACCGGTCATAAAATTTTAATTGACCAGGCATCAAACAACACATCGGTATCCAAAACAGAGCCCAGTCGCACGTACTTAGCAAATAGGAAAAAAATTGGACATCATATGGTTTCATGGATCTTAAATAGAAGCAGGGTTAATGAGACGCAATGGGAACTCCGAAAACCAGACTTTCTCGCGCTATAACAAGAAGGAAATGGTCACTGAGACCCCAATTGGTAAACACCCCACTTTGACCAACCAAGCTGTTGGAATTAATCAAGAATATCATCAATGATGCTCTCGGAGGAGGAGTTAGTGATCAGTGACACGATGGGTTGATCGATACCTGCTTGTAAACCTGCAAAAGGAAGTAAGTTAGGTAGGGTTTATACATGAGATAGATAATACCACTAGTAATTATTAGTATCGCTACTATAATAAAAATTTTTTTATTTCATGCAAAGAAAAAACATATAAACCCAAGATCAACTGTGGCCTATACCGACACAGGCATGGGGAAGAAAGAAATGATACAAACAGCAATAATATACAGCATTAAAAAGCGTTAGACATTTACATATAACTATTAAAAACTGGCCATTAAAGTATTTGTTCAATTGACCAATCAAATTCACGTCTCGCATTAAAGATAGCATATGAGGACATTTATCGAATTTAGAGATTTGTTGGCTAAGATAACTATATGTACCAGCCGTCTCGATTTTTTTAAGTTGTTTTAGAAGATAGGTGACTCTGTTATTATTGTCCCTATCAATATCAAACCCCTCGAAAACCTACTTCAACGCGACGGTGAGCAGTCAAAGCCCAGCCTCATTTATGTCGTCACAACGAAGCATACCGATCGAGTTTGGTCTTATGGGCTTTGCTGATATTGTTCAATGGTATGGACACTCGAAACAGTAGGGACCTTTTTATTCATAAGGCCAGTACAAAACGATATCAGGTCTCTGAGATGTGGTAACAATATTGGGAGGGATTGTGCTACCACGATTGTTTGATTTTCAATATCGGCATATGTCTTCACAGAACCAGAAGTAAAAACTTGGCTGTCTTGAATGATTTAGGAAAACTATTCAGAATATTGTTGTGCCTCCACAAGTACCTGTCTAACATCTTTTGGCAATTATAACATATGCAACAGTGTTCCCTTTGCACCTACACAGAGGGCATGAATCTTGAAACGTTTACCCCAAAGCTTAAAGATTTGTAAATGGATGGAAAGGTATCAATATAAGCGGTGATTGCAAATTTTAGGAACCTTGGTTAAACCAAAGATCAGTGATTTCCACGCCAATCGGTCTCGCTCTTTCCCAAAAGCTTGGCCAATTCACCCTGACACAGGACGAGGCCGACCGAACCGATTCCAATATTATCGGATTCCGTTCGCCAAGGCTATACGAAACTTTTGGTTTTAAACAATGTACCCAAAGTGGTTGTTACTAGATTCGGTAGACAGGACCTGGATGTTTCACAATGTTTTGTGAATAGAGGACTTTCTCGTTGCAGGACAGATCTCTCTGAAGCTTGAGAGCAAAAGAGCAAATTGGTGAAAATTCATCGGCGCTGCACCTTGAATCTACTGTATGAAGCCCGCAATGGGCTTGTTGTATACATCAGAATGCGGCGTGGATATAAGACCTTTTGTAATATGAAGAGAAGAGGGATATTGGCACCTCGTTTAGGAATCCTCCAGCCAGCTCTTACGAAAAATGTTCAGCCTCCAGTCAAGCCTTTGAAGACTTGATCGACTTAAGTCTGTGAACCGTTTAAGGGCAAACCTAAGCGATGGAAGGCAATATCGGGTGTATACAGCCAAATTTAAACTCCTTGCGAATGAGAGTTGAATCAATAATTTGCAATTGGTTTACATAACATAGAATCCAGCATATCAAAATATCGTTTTCTTGCCAGTGAATGTTACAGAGGGAGCCCAGAACGCGTTGCGGATCATCTTTAAACCGATTGATGACGTACACCAATATAGTAGTCACAGTGTTGGTTTCCCTCCGCATAAGGAGAGATAGCGACATTTTGACGGCTTCAAAGTAAGCCCATTGCTAGAGATTCTTTGGTAGTCGGTTCATTATATTTTTGGTGTGTGAACTTTGTTGTTAAGTAATAAGATTAAATCATCTGCTCTGGGGGGTTAAATGATTTTTGAACTACCCATTCAGAAGCATCTTTTCTCACGAATGTTCTCCAAAATATTCCAAAAGGGGGAATAGCACATAGAAGATCAACAGGTGACAACGGATCCCCCTGAAATGTCCCTCTTTTGAAATCAAAGGTATTTGAGATCCAATCGGGACCTGAACACTGACCCTGAAGACAAGAATATAGCTTACAAACATTATTTTGAACATAACAAAAAAGATTTCGCTTCATTGAATGGGCTATAGGGAATGGCTAATGCTACCGAATGCGTCAGCCAGATCAAAAAAACGTATGGTAAGTCCTTTTATCGTCTTTTGCATAGGCACTTGTTCCTGGCGCAACTGATTATGCTCAATGCATCCGTTGACCCCTTTTAAAAAGGCTTGTGTAGGTAGGGTCAATAAATCTGTTTTTAGTAAGATAGATCCCAAACCATTTCAGCAACAATCTGATGGAACACATTAGAGAATACAAGATGCAGAGCTATCATCCTAAATTTTCTGGTTTTTTTTTTTCGTATCACCACAGCTTTATGAATCAAAACTACCTTTGATTGAGACCATGCCTCCGGAGGAAGAGATACCAAAAGAGTCATAGTATGAATATGGTGGCCATTAAAGATGGGTTGAACGTAGATGTTTAAGTAAGCCATACATAAGGCCATCATTACCAGGAGCTGAGGTGGGGCCCGACTTCGAACCGGAGAATTTTTTTAATATCTTTTGGTTTAACAACCGATAATCAAAGTCAAGCATCTAGAAGGGTATTATTAAACTGGTAAATTAGGGAAACAAATGATAACTGAGTCAGATCAATAACGGCTTCCTTTGAGTATTTTTCAAGTAGTACAAATCGGCGATTTCTTTGTAAACGATGCTCGAGAAGTTGGTGTATATAGAGTGCCATTTGTTACTTTTTTCGCAAATACCCAAAAGTTGGAGCGGGATAGTTTCTTTGGCGGGGGTAAGCGGTAGTTTTCGCATTTGTACTGGTTTGTAACTAAGGGTTTTTAGGTATGCGACACCTTTCAGTCATTGACGAAACATGTGTTTATCGTCCAGTGGCCCGGTTTGGCGACGAAGGCCTTTTTTCGGAGAATATTTTTCCTCTTTCTGTTCGTAAAGTTTAGGATGATTTGAGTATGTAAGTTTTGAATGTTTTTGTTCAACGAAATCCCCATGATCACTGAAGTATGCCACTAAGGTATCAGAAAGTTTTTGAGCAGCACATGCAGGAGAAATAGAAGTAGAACCCAGTCAAACGAATCGGCCGCCCAACTAAACTCGCAGAGATTATTGTCATGAAGACCATCATTGCGGGTGATATATGGAATACTGAATCTTAAGCCGAACACATAATGTGCCATTGAAGGTATAAGCATTAATGCAAATTTCCAATTCACAAACGTAACCATCGTTTATAGAGAACTTACAAGCTGATGAGAATACGTGCGATCGTGTCGACAGCTTCAGTCGTCCGAGCTTTTTAAACGGGTGAGCATCAGATGAATATGGCGGTACAAAACGTATACAGTCAGTGAAAATTCAAAGTAGAATTGCCGTCGGAGAGTAAGTTTTAAACAGAAGAAGCTGCTACCAAGCTGATCTTGACGTAATACAAACAGCACACAACAGAATAAGTAACGATGACAAACCGAAAACGCGAAGACAAAAGCAAGTTGCAGTGTGGCAGCACCCCCTCCGCTCAGTTGAATCAGTTGAACTCAGCCACAGGAAACATATAAGTCCTTGTGAAATAGACCAAAATTTTGAAAGCACGAATCAAATTTATCAAGCCATTCTTTGAATAAGTTGGGATCTGTAGATAGTCCCCACTAGAATGGTTTTGGTTTGGGTAGCCAAGAGGGTCACACCACACTGCCTCAAAAATCATCAATAATGAGATCAATCCGTGGGTTATACGCAATGTCAGCCTCTTATATAAATGCAGACCCAGCAACCTTGGCGATTGACGATCACGAGAGTAAGATTGAATAGCCGTCAATTCAAAATTGCAGAATCAGTTACCACTGAATCAAGCCCACGATTCAGAGATCTATTACTGCAGCTTTGCGAAAGTTAGCGATAAGTCTAATTTCCGACACGATTTGCCGCGCCAATAGTGCCTCGCGATTACGATGAATGAAATGTAATACCTCTACGCCGTTTTTAAAACAGTCAAAGAGTTTGGGATCAGATGAGGAGGGCAGTTGAGTAGCATATGCCACGTTCTGCGCACTATTATTAGGATGTAACTTATCAAATAAATCAGATCGACATTAGCAAATGGGAGCTATGTACGAAGCATTTTCACAGTAAAGGAAATTTCGGCATTGAGCTTTACTATTTGTTGTAGGCTTATTTTATTTTTTTTTTTATTTATTTTTATTTCGAATGATAACTGCCAGCGACTATGTGTCCATTGGTCACAAGCTTGTCACAGCTGATGGCTTTGCTGCGGAGAGGTAATACCACAACTGCAAGTCACACAGGGAAACTTAGATGGGCGTCGTTTACTAGAGCAGTTTTGAATACAGCTACCAACAGCATCTTAGGTGGACCATGGATTTTTTTACGGACTAATATTCACCACTTTTCAGTAGGCCCATACATGAAAAAAATTTGTACATGTCCGAATGCCGGTGCGAGTCGACTGCGCCCGCCCAGGGGGGGGAGACTAAACGCGTGACGACAAAGAGCTGCGAGTGATGTGGATACTTCTGTTAACAGTGCATGAAGATTGTAGAGAATTGAATGAAGCAAAAATTTGGGGGGGGGGCGGGGGGGGGCGGCCTATCCGAGTAAGCTTTGCGTTTCAGAAATGATTATGAGACCCGTTAGTCAAGTGTAATTGAAAAAGCAACGACAAATGAGGCCACGTTTTCCGCGTCGCCATATTGACCAAATAGACATACGTACGCGGACGAGATGCGACAAACTGTCGAATTCGCGAACCCAACACACGATGTCCGAGTTTCGCACGACGAATGGATGAAAAACAGTCTTAAAAGAGCCAAAAAGAGCTGAACTTCGTCAATTAAAGCTCGTCCGAAGATCAACAGCGTACTGTAGGTGCTACTATTGGTAAAATGAGTTAAAATAATAATCGCAGCCAAAAATGGTAAAAAATTGAGCAGAGAGAAAAAAAAAGAAACGTCCTCGCTCACAGACGTGTTTCCCCTCCTAGTGTCCAAGGGGAATGTTTTAGGAATCAACGTAAAGTTCAAGAGTTATAAAGACTAAAAACAGCAAAAATCATAAAAAAGGAGTCATTCAGTTGTACAGGGTCAAATTTTTTAAGTTACTCCGATTGGATAAAAAATGGTGACAAAGTTTGGTGGAGCCGTTATAGGACAAAATAAGGAATAGAAAAAAAAAATTTGAGTGTCTCAAATGCTTACTAAGAACGTAGGGGGGCACAAGGTCAAGCCCCATTTAATGTAATGGACGTTGACCTTCGGTGCCCCTACATCGGCAACTAAGAATTTTAGACAGTCAAAACATCTTATTTTAATCCTATGAACTCAACAACAATTTGCACCAATTTTTAAAAAAAATGGAGTTTAATTTAATTACCATAAGCTAACGGTTAAGCTGTACAACGAAATTGACCCGTTTTATTGATTTTGTTTTTTAAGCCTATAATCCTAAGCTTTACGTAGTAGATAGTATAAACTATACCTTTCCTGAATCCTTGTGCGTTCGACAATAAAAACATGGTATACTTTTCAACATGATTGGAGCAATTTAAATTGATCCCTGTACAAACATTGTTTTGGCCCCCTCTCCTTAAGAATCACGTTTCAGCGGTCCCTGTCAGTCTGACAACATATTTAATCACTCAAACATTGTGAACTCTGGAGATTGTTAAAAAGTTTGTTAGCTCCCGGGTTAATACACGTATGCCGGTGTGGGAGGGTGTGTGTGTGGGTCGAGCGCGCGATGTGGGGGGGTGTGTTGTGGGCGCTGTGTGGTGTGGCTGGGGTGTGTGAGTGAGTGAGTGAGTGAGTGAGTGAGTGAGTGACGCTGAAGTGCAGTGAGTGAGTGAGTGAGTGAGCTGTGTGTGTGGTGGTGTGCGTGTGTCGTGCGTGCGCCTGCGTGTGTGTTTACTTATATTCTAAAGCAACATTGTTTGTCTCATATCCCTATGTGATTACATTTATTGTAGATACCTTTTCAACACATTGAAGAAAACTGTGCTCTAAATTTCACCGCCTAGCGTACATTTTTTCTGTAATTGTTCACATGTTCAAAATATGATGTGACCTTTTCTTAGCGGTTATTTTCTACAAGGCGTGTTTATTTTGGTTTCGTATATGAGGATATTCAAACTAACGTGATCATATTTGAGTTTAACCGTTGGGTTGCACTTTTCATATCCATTCATGCTTAGTGACCACAAAGAACGGTTTGACAGTGATAACTCTACATTATGTAAATTTGATAAATTGGTGCAACAGCCCGTGTGTTAATTGGCATTCTGTGTACACAGACTTTGTAATCTATAGATAACGTCGAAATGCGTTTTAAACCTTTTACCAGTACTTAAAAGTTGCATTTCAGAAACATAAAACAAATCAAACAACCAATGAAAAATGGTATTGTACATACACCGAAAAAAATAATAAATAATAACACACCGGTATTTTTTTCAATTAACAACAAAGTTGTTCCCGGGGGTAGTAAGATTATTTTTGACAAGGAAAATTATGGCGACTGAGGTCTGAGTGTTAATTCCACAGACGATAGAGAGCCACTTTTGCCATTTTAATTTTCTGAAGATTTAGGGCCCAGAGAAATTGTTACAATTCTAGATGGAACGTTTCCCATTATGACGGTATTTCTCTTCACAATATCGATTCATTTCTAATTTTTAATCCCCTTCAGTACACCCGAATTTTTAATTCCCCTTCAGTACACCCTCATACGCCAGACGTCAGCAAGTGTCCTTTCATGGTGCAGCGCGTGGCAATAGGCCAAGCTCGGAAGCAAATGTACGTTGTACTAGGGGAACGTGGCAACAGTGTTATACGGAAGAAGGGGCACTCCGGCCATTAGTTCAGTTACTTTAAAAAGATAAATATCAAAGAGCGTGTAACAATTCTGACTTTTGAACTTTGATGAATGGATTACAAGCCACCAATTAGCTGTAATTTAATTATTTTGTAAATGACCCAAGCAAAACAATCGGTGTGAATGAAACCAAAGTATACGATGCTCGAGTACACTTGCAAAGAAACACACTATGACGGGACGAAATTCGAAATTTTTACTTCCGACATAACAATTGGCAAATTCATTTGACCTGAATTCTCGCTTTTAGTCCAATCCTGACAATTCAATTTGAAAAGAAAAATATACGTGAGGAGAATTATGCCTTGTATTTTAATAGATTTCAAAAGAATCTTAGTTTTATGTGCCGATTTTAGTATTTAATGTTAGATCATATTTGCGAATGTGGGCCACACGGATTGTGGATTAAATCTGAGTTAGACCTACTTTTAAGGCTTTAAGGCTTCAATACTCAGTGGCGCGCCAGACTTATTAGGTAAAGTGAAATTTTGAGGGTAAAAGTTAATTTTTTTGGAAACATCCAAACATTTGAGTTATAAACCAAGTTTGGCCCCAAATCGCTGATTTTAGCCCAAAATTTTTTTTGTGATTTTGACCAAAATTTTGTTTTGCTAAAAATCCGTCATTTTTCTTCTGGCCAGGGTGGGACAAACTGGGGCAAGATGCTCCGTGCCCCTTCTGGCGCCGCCACGATTAATACTTATTATTACTGTGATTAAATCTTTGTATTAAAGTTAAACTTTCAGCCAAAACAAACTCTATCATACTTTTTAAACATAGTAAAAACACAGCAGAAAACAAATCTAGACGTGATCTCTTATTTTTGATATCACATATACTAATCACACATGTATATGGAACTGTTCCGTCCGTAAAGTTCTTGATAACACTCATCAACTCCCAATCTCAGATTTTTTCCCCGCGGGCATATGTTCGCGTAAGAAAATACCATGTCTTGCCGACAAAGTGTAAGAGACATATAGACTAAGGGCTTTTAAAGGAATATAGACATGAAGTAGTTTGTCTATTAGACATGTTTGTCCCAACTTTGGTTGTGGGTTTTAATGACTTAAATATTGCTTTCACCTTCAAGCTCGAAACAATTTCTCTTTTTATAACACACAACTTTTGGTTGTGTGTATAACAGAGAAATTGTTCGAGCTTGAGGTGAAAGCATATTTAAGTCATTAAAAGTTTATCTCTCTATATTACTTAGTTGTATAAGATATCTCTCTTGCAGTGAATATTAATTTTTAACATTTTTACAGGGTGTATCAGAAAGAACGTTACCTCCAAGGGAAACGGCAAATATTGCTTACTTAATCACTTCTTATCCTTGCTTAGTTTATATTATAAAAATATGTACCTTTATGAACATATGGTGAAAACAAGAAATAAACCGGTTTAGAAAAAATAACCAAACAATGACGATTACCCTAAAATTGATGCAAATCTACTTGGTCCTCATATTTTTAAAAAGGGCGTTCAATTTTTAAATTGATCCCCCCAATCATGTTGAAAAGTATCCCATGTCATTTGTCTAAACACAAGGATTCAGGAAATTATAGTTTGTACGATCCACAACGTTGGTTGTTTGTTTGTTGTTATTTGGATTCGGCAAATCGACAAAAGGAAAATTACAGATATACAAAACAAAATCAAATAAGCCACTCGCACATACGTACAGCAGTCAATTAGCCAGGATAACCCATTAGGTCGGCTGAATTTGCCAACGTATTCCAATGGGCGTCCATGAAAATGGGAAGATGGACCTGTGAGCGAGGACAAACAAATAATGACAAAAAAGCCAGAAACTAGCAGAAAATGACATGGATTGAAAGGTGATTTTCCAACCAAAACATAAGACTGGAAAATTTTAAAAATTTGACCATGCATCAAAAAACACATCGGTATCCAAAACAGATACCAGTCGCAAGTACTTAGCAAATTAGAAAAAACATTGGGCTCATAGTGTTCATGGATCTATAGAGCAGTGTTATGCGAAGCAATGGGACCGAACGACTTTCTCGTGAGTACACACGGAAATGGTTCACTGAGACCAATTGGTAAAACGCACTGACAAACCAAGCGGTTGGATTAGTACTGATATGATCAATGATGCTCTCGGAGGTATCGGTGACACGAGTTGGTTGATCGATTACCTGCTTTAAACCTGCCCAAGAAGAGTACGTTAAAGGTAGGGTTTATACAATGAGTAGGAATTAATACCAACTAGTATATATATTAGATCACCTAATATATAAGTTTTCCTGTAAAAGCAAGTTTTTGAAAGCACGGAATCAAATTTATCAAGGAAAATTCTTTGAAAAGTTTGGGATCTGCTAGATCGTCCCCCACGAGAATTGGTTTTGTTTTGGGTAGCAAAGAGGTCACACCACACTGCCTCAAAATCATCAATAATGAGATCAATCCGTGGGTTATACGCAATATCAGCTCTTATATACATGCAGACCCCGCCCCCTTGGCGATTGCGATCACGGCGTAAGATTGAATAGCGTCAATCAAAATTTCAAGAATCAGTTACCGACGAATCAAGCCACGATTCAGAGATAGATATTACTGCAGCTTTGGAAACAGTTAGCGATAAGTCTAATTTTCGACGTTTGGGCAAGTGATCTGGTATTAAGATGAATGGAATGTAAACCTCTACGGTTAAAACAGTCAAAGAGTTTGGGATCAGATGAGGAGGGCAGTTGCGGAGCATCTGGTTCTGCGCTACTATTATTCGGATGTAACTTATCAAATAATCAAGATCACATAGCCATGGTTAAGAATGTACGGAGCATTTGTCACAGATAAAGAAATTTCGGCATTGAGATTTATAGTTTGTTGTAGGCTTTATTAGAGATACCTGCACAGCGATATGTGTCCATGGTCACAAGTGTCACAGCTGCTGCTTTGCTGCGAGAGGTAATACCACTACTGCAAGTCACACAGGGAAACTTAGATGGCGCGTGACTAGAGGTTGAATACAGTACCACCAGCATTCTTAGGTGGACAGGATTGGGACTAGTATCACCACTTTTCAGTAGTTCATACATGAAAAAATTTGTAACATTGTCCGAATGGGTGCGAGTCTGACTGTCGGTACTAAACGTGCGACAAAGCTTGCGAGTGATGTGGTTACTTCTGTTAAACAGCTGCCATGAAGATTGTAGAGCATTGAATGAAGCAAAAAAGTGAGAGTCACGATTAAGCTTTGGTTTCAGAAACTGGATTATGAGCCCGTTAGTCAAGATGTATAATGACAAGCGAAAATGAGGCCA
>JAMKCH010003987.1:0-35588 GCA_023653785.1 Ophioderma brevispina
TTCAGTCAAAGATTTTTGTTTTAATAGTAAACTTTACATACTGCTATAATCGAGAACATTTGTACCCTTACATAAATAATGTTAATTGTTATATTATGCATAAAATAAGGTGTCGAGACCCCATTTAAATTTGTGGCTATATTATGACATTATTTGGTGTAAAATTGGTTTAGTGCTCGATACAAAGTCCCCATCCACCAAGATTTTTTTTTTGTAAAATGGATTGGTCAGTGTCACGCTAAAAGGTAGGCCACATTAACGCCATTGAACTTAACCCCTCCGATATTGTATTGTTTAAAGGTCCATGGCATGATCTCTAAATTCCCGCCCCCACCTCAGATTTTACGGAAGTTGTCAAAATTGTTGAAGAATGGCCACGAAGTAGACGAAAAATAAAAAGTCGTCGAAAATGCAATAAAAAGAAATTTCCACGTAGCGCATAACTGTCGACTAAAAACAACAACGCAAAACGCTTATAGACCAGAAAAATAGCATGTCTCGGATTCCTACAGGCCAAAAAACCCTACGCGGTAAGCGCTATGCGTGTTTTTAGTCAGAAAAAGGTAACCGCCACGCGGAAATTCTCTTTGATTGCATTTTAGACCTTTATTTTGCGGCCGATTTTTTCCATGAACAATCCTCCCCTTAACAAACCTTAAAATAAGGACAGAAACGCCGATAAAACGTGATTTTGTACACTGTGCACTCGGAAGCTGAGACAAACTTTTTCTCGGCCTTATAGGTTTTGAGCTACAGGAGGTTGGAGAACTTTTTTTGGCTTATGTATCATAAAACGATCCAAAATTGTTATTTGTAGAGTTGTTGTGCCCAGGTCTGCACACTATAAAGAAAAACTTTGTTTTTTCATTAACAAAATCATTTGTTACCGATAACCCATTTTTCGGCGGAAAAATGTTCTTTTCTATTGTGATATAATATACTTTGCTATAGATGGGCATAGACAAACCCCATTACAAAAAAAGTGTTCCTTTAGCTAAGTTTTACATTTCAAATCGATAAACTTTGCGAAAAATACTTTTACCAAATGATATGAAAGATTGTTAGGTTTAAAAACTTTTTAGAAAAACAATGTTTCTCCAGCTTTCGAATCGATAAAACCCCGTATTTCCTAGGTTGAGAACAAAGTGTTTGAAAAAAAATCTCAAATTGAGAAACATTGTGTTATCATTGCACATTCTATCTGGTGTCCGCTTTTCACCGAAAAGGAAAAGGTTTCTTTTACTCTGCAAATATAGCTGCCATACACATAGCTCAAAATATAATTATGAAAGAACCAAGAAATCGCGTCTGATGATTCCATTCTGTGTTAAACGTATGATTTCCAAAGTCGGTCCTGGATTAATCATAATAATGATAATCAGTGAGATTTAAGGAGCGCCTTTAAATTAGGACAAAGCGCTATAGAACGCTATAAATTGGAACAAATTTTCAAAAATCTGGCGACTCCTAATTCCGACTCGCAGAATTGAAGGCCTATAATATGTTGTCTGCAGCTGTCTATTAAAAGTAAAGACCTTTAAAGTAAATCTTTTGGAGAAGAAAGTTTAGCACCATTATCCATAACAAGAATACTAATAACGTTTATTGATCTTATTTTTGGCAAACAAAGTATGATTCTTTTCGTTCATCTTCTCCATTGTTTTAATTTGACTTGTAGAAAGGGGGAGTCGGATTTGCCTTGTCTTGTCTGGTCCCGTACAAACAATATAGCAATCACTTACTGGTCGAAAAATCATAAAGCTCATAGAATTCTAACATGGTCTTGTATATAGATAAAGACAAACAAAAGATGTATCAAAATACCGCGATTCCTCCTTTATAATCTCTAAATTCTGAGGAAATATCTGATTTCGATTAAAATGTTAATCTATTACATTTATATTTCAATGCGTTTTGATTTCAATTTGTTATCCAAACTGATAGAATCCAATTAGAAGAAATGGTCTGTAAGGAAATGAGAGATAGGCCTGGGTTTGTTTAATGCTGAATTATATGTATGGAATTATTTGTCATCAAGCCTTTCAAGTGTAATGTGCATATCGGTGTCTCCTTTGGAATCGGTAATTACGTTTCTATTTATATTTTCTTTTATTATGTTTTAATTAATATGCGTGGATGCAATGATATTTAAAAATATGAAGAACGGTTCGCAATCAATCACTAATTTACTAATTTCATATTGAAGATGGTGAAATTTGGGAAAAGGACTAATAGAAAATAGAGAGGACTTTAAAAAGTTCTTTATCATAGAAACATGCTTGCGACAATGAAGACCATTGTGGTATTCTGATAATGGCGTTCATGTCATGTATGTACAGAGACGTGACAGAAATAATACGGTGTACTGCTTAGAACAGACAGCGCCCGGTGGTATTTTATAACTAAATGAGAGACAACAGGACACGTGAATTTGTTGAAGGACATTAAAACCGTGTTGTTCTAGTGCTCAAATTTGCAGTGTAGATGTTCATAAACGTGGTTTTTCGTTTGAACTAAAAAGAAAATACAAAGGTTATTTATGGTAAGCAAAACGGTCACGAAAAATCGACGAAAGGTTAAAAACCTATTTTTTGCATGAAAAATCCAAATTTAACCACCTTTAGTAACTAAACTTGGAAAATCTATACTTTACATTGATAGAGTAACACATTCCTAACATTATGCAACAAACCGCATGTCCGTAGCTTTCCTGCATTTACTGTAACAGAAAAAAATGCCCAACTACCTCTGGAACACCCTTTTATGCAAATTGCATCAAATTAGGTAAAAAATCATATTTCTACATAGCAAATTATTGCAGAATTTTACAGTTGTATGCGCTAGATTTTTTATTAATTTCTCACAAATTTTGATGTTTGTGGGACCATTGCCGCTTGTGATTTTCAACCTCTCGTCCCGCGTGCCCTAAAGCATGTTATATTTTGCACTGATTTTTTTTTTTGCAATACAAAACGAATGATATCCAAGGTGTCACACCGCATTAACTTGAATGGACGGTATTACAGAAGTTATGATTCTTTTGTTCATAACCATTATTGAATAAAAAGACAGACCTGTTGTCCTTTAATAGCCAATGCAATTAATGCACGCGTAAACATCTGAATCAAAGCCAAGTGGGCCACGAATCAATGTTCGTATAAACTCTTTTTGAGGCGCCCCTAATTCGTGAATTGGTCTTGTCAGTCAAAGTTCAGAGTCAAAATTCAATATTCACCTGACCCGTTTCTTGTCGTTTGCCATAAAATCATTGAAATTGAGAAAAATCAAAAGAAGAAATATTTTTTCAGTTGGAAACCAATAATCTTGTTGGTCCAATGATGAAAACCACTTTTCTTTCTGATTTTTTTTTCGAAAGCGTATCTTTTTTAAAATAATTAATTAAATCCGGACATCTAAGTTAATTGAACAGACAGTAGTGCAAACCCCACGTAAGATGCTAAAACCTGAGCATGCTTTTAAAACAGTTTTGGCTGTTTCTTATGGCAAACATAGTAAAAAATTTCCCCCCCCAACAAATGACATGTTTGTTTGAAGCGTAACGTATTTACAAACTAGATTAATTTATGCTTAAAGATTTATGTATCAAATGTGTCACAATGTTTTTGTAATGTAAAACATTACGTACATGTCTTAGGCTTTATATTATTTTATACGTTTTAACAACACATTAGACAAAATTATCCTTTACAGTACACATTAGAAATCAGAAATGTTTAACTACTCCCCCCATGGTTGATGTCGTACATATAGGTATTTGGAAAGAAAAAGAAGAGAAAGGAAAAAAACGTCCGCGTTTGTCCCTATAGTAAAATTAAACCTACATTACCTTGCCATGTTGGTTTGTTAACACTTAAGTGACAAGGGTTTCACTCCCTTTGGTGCCCGGGGGGAGGGGGGGGGGGTTCCCAGGGACCCCCTAAGGAGGGAAACCACTCCCCGAAGGAAATATTTTTGGTGTCAAGAACGAAATTTTATACCACATGTTGAAGGATCATAGGACAACCACAAATCAGCCAATAAAAAAGAGAATTTGTTATTTTGGGTGCAAAATTAGGGGAAAAACATTGTTTTCAAAACAGGCGAAAAATTGGGCAAAAAGCGGAAAATTCAAATGAGCTTGCGCTCGATTTACATCAAACATTTTGAAAACGTATTTTATGTTGATATCTATTCTAGAAGACCCAAATAAGTACTTATATTTAACACAAAACCAGCAGTGGTAGGACCCTTGTATTTTTTAAGGGTGTTGCAAAAATACAAGTCATTTTCCAATAGAGTTTGTACAGAAAGGTTTGGCAACGTACATGATGAATTGTTTGTTTTCAGCACATAAAGGGTTTTAATTATTTTTATGTTACTAAATAATTGGTTACTTACATGTATGTGTGAACTTATATCAGCAAAAAACAATTGCTTGGTTCTCGTTTCTTATTCTATTTTTAAATATTCTCAACATGATTCCGTTAGGGACCAAGGGGGGGGTTCCCGGGGACCCCCACTAATTAAACTCATAACGGCATTTTTTTTCATTATGTTGGTATGAAAAAGAAGCGCAATTAAAAGTCAGGACCAATTACAAAAAAATTCGGCGCAAAAATTCCCACGCGGGAAAGCGGCCAGCGCGAAAACAATTTTGGGGGGGGGGTCCTTACGGGAAAACCCCCCCCCCCGGTCACTTAAGTGTTATACATATTATATAGATGCCAAAATAGTTCCAAAAACGTTAGTATAGTGGATCAGTCAGTTAACCAGACACTAACAATAATGATTAAAATAATTAAAGTAAAAACAAACCAAACGACCGTAAAAATGCATTTGTAACATACGTGATTGAAGCTTAGATTATCAATACATTCGTTGACGTATCAAAACTTAGCCACTAAGCAAAAATATTGCTATCAGTTCTACAATGTTGTTGTACTCACGGTTAATTATCGGTATATAGTAGTTTGAAAACACCAGGACATCAATTTCAGATTTTCATTTCATCTTTCTAGTACGTGGAAGTGTTTAATCTGTATATTGTCCATGAAGGCCAATTTTAACAGATATCTAATTTTAATTGTCATAGATGTGAATACAATGATTTTAATTTATTTTTATGGTACACTTTTTCAATTAGGAAAAATAAAAAACCTCTCAATGTGCAGTTGACATCTAAATCAAAACCTCATATTTCATATGTGGCAAAATGGGGGTAAAGGCAAACCTCATAAAGTAGTTGAAATTCATGTTGAAATTACAGAAGCCACAACAATTAAGGGTTGGTTGAAAACAGTTCATTTTCTCGCACAATAGGTTTTTTTTAGTTTGAATGATCCAGAGGCGAAATCTTTGTGAAATGGGACTATCTGTTTTGATCGATTGTTTCGACTGGATTGAATTTAAGTCATTTTGACATTTTGGAAATTTTTACGTCAATATAAACAAAATAAATTTTCCCCGGAGTGTGACTTTAAACCGAATATTACATTTGGAAACCTAACCCAAATTATAAATCCTTTTAAAGCTTGTAAAAGACATTTCAAAAATTATCTCACAACCCCAAATGTCACATAAGAACCATGTATATCATTTAAATTGTGAGAAAAAATTAATGTGTAACGTAGGTTCCTCCAAAAACCTATTTATGGGTACAGGGAGGAGGAAGTTAATACTTCTTAAAACAG
Source organism: Ophioderma brevispina (assembly GCA_023653785.1). Classification (NCBI taxonomy): domain Eukaryota; kingdom Metazoa; phylum Echinodermata; class Ophiuroidea; order Amphilepidida; family Ophiodermatidae; genus Ophioderma; species Ophioderma brevispina. The sequence continues at coordinate 5,691 of JAMKCH010003987.1, forward strand.
TATTCGAAAAGGTTCCTAGGTTTTGCATTGATGAGCTGTGACACAAAAACTTGAAACGACAATTAATCAAACGATCTAGCAGTGGCGTAAACAGGCGGGAGGAGGCAGGGGGGGGGGCAGGTTGCCCCCCCCCGACGACTTTGGCCGGGAAAAATTTTTGCAAAAATCTGATTAATCAGCCGTTTTTTTTATTTAGCCTCTGACCGGGAGAAAAAGTTGGCCTTTTGACCACCCTAAGAGGAACAATTTCCCAAGACTGGGAAATTTGCCCCCTAAGAGCAGGCCGGCCTGTTAACGCCACTGCGATCTAGGAACAATGGGTAGTAACCCACGTTCCATTTAACAAACATTTCAGTCGAACCAAAATATACCTTATTCATTTAAAAGTGCAAATAAGTATCCAATTATGAAACACCAATAAAGACAATTATGCATGAAACATCTGAACTGCATTGGACAGCTTTACCTTTAAGAAAAGACTTAACCAATAGAGAAGAAATTAATGGTATTTATGTGGGCAAATATAAGTTTTAAAAACACATTATTTGCACTGAACAGAATAGAACAAAGAATAAATGTGGAACAAAGAAAAACAATAAACTCCAAATTTTATAATCTAAAATATGATACCCCGTACATAATTAAAGAACAATGAGACATTAAAGGAAACAATGAGAGAGGCTATAGTTCTCATTATGAGTGTAGAAAAGATATTCAAATTCGTCCGACCCAGGAGTATTTCACGCATACATTACGTGATTATGTGTCAAGGACCAACACAAGCGAGGATTTGTGATTATTGCGCTCTAATGAGCCGAAAACTTGTGCAATTTTGGCTAGTGAGTAGGTATATGCCATTTATTGCAAGGGGAGCTGTCGAGAATGTGATATAAATAATTTACAATTAGCTCGTCTAAATTTGCAAACTATTTTTTTTGTTTCATCCGGTTCTTTTCTACTGCCTTTTGGACCAAATATGAACGGGAAATTATATTTGAATGGCGTATGGAAACATATTTTACATCTTACCAATAACACTATCACACTATCCCTTTACCTGTTGGCGGCTTAAAATCGCCCTGTATACAACATCATTTTTATTGCTTGAGAGATATTTCAAACAAGCAAGGCTTGGTTAATATCTTCGGAAAGGGTCATGTTTGCAAAGTATGTCCAGCAGCTTATAATTTCATAACAAAGCATGGTATATACTTACCCCTCATCAGTTGGTTTAGGCTTAACGATCTTACATATATATCTATAAATGAACTCATTGTAAAAATTGCTGAAAATGGGATCCAACAACTTCACTCCTCTATTAAAAGTTAATGTTGTCAGGGGCTGCGAATGGGGGGATTAGGAATTATCTAAATAATAGGAAACAACGGTTTTTGATTAAAGATATTTTTTTCAGAACCAGCTACCATTACTTTAGTGCCACTTTTATTTCTTTTATATATAAACGACCTCCCACTTTATTCTAAAATGCCTCATTTCATTAATTTCACTGATGACACAAACTTACTCTTCTCCCATCCCAATCCTAAAACACTTGGACAAATAATAAATAGTGAACTCACAGCTATTTCTAAATGCTTCAACTAAACAAATTATCATTGAATGTTAAAAAAAAACTATATTAGTTTTAAAAATAAACACAGTAATAAGCCCGATATTAGAATTGACATAAACATTAGCAACACTTCTATACAACGTTCTAACTACTAAATTCCTAGGTATTTTTATTGAGCATAAACTGTCATGTAATTTCATACCAAACACATTTCAAAATTTGTCTCCAAATACAATGGAGTTATTCGTAAAGGTTGACCATATCTTCCACAAAAATCACTTAATTTATATAATTTGTTTATGCATGTATTACCACACATTTCATATGGTGCTATGGCCTACCTGTGCTGACACAAACAACACTTGGTCAGCGGTAAATCGCTCTAGATTATTAACCAAAATTTTGGGTGACGAAGCCAGGCCACGGCATTCATGTACCCGGGCCACCGCATTCAGACATTTCAAAAAGTCGAGAGCGGACCGCTTTTGGTCATACTGGTAAAAGCCGGTGTAGAAGTAATTATAGTCCGGCGTACTCATAGCCCGGGAACAATGGTGAACAATAGGGCAATCGATTCAGTTGACTCTTCACGCAACATTAGTTTCACGCTTTATTCCGTTATCGTCTATGGAGCCCGGGGCAGTAGCTCCCGCCGGACTATATCTGCTTTCACACCGGGCCACGGCAGTGAAAAGTCACCTCTCTTGGCCACGGCAGCGAGACGTCCAGGAGCGGACCGTTTCCTTGTTCCCCGGAAAATCGCCCTAGATCTAATAAGCAAAGCCTTGATTGAAAAAGCAAGTAGCGGGCGAAAAGAGGAAAGACCGCAAAATGACCCGGTTCTTTGGTAATTAGTGGCAAATCGCCATAGATTTAACAAGCCCAGTCATGGGTCAAGAGCGTACCGCTTCCTTAGTATTTACCGCTAGACTTAACCCTCGTCTACCTGGGCCATTTTTGTAACAAAACTCCCGAAGGGGGGGAGGGGGGGGTACGTGGTTACCACCCCCCCCTCCCTGTGAATTTCGTAACTGAACACCCGATTCCTGTTAATTTTGTACCAAAGGATAGCTTAGAGTTTCTTCTTTCCATTGGTAACCACATAAGTACAAATATCCCCATTAGATGTCACCTTGACTTCATATGTTGAGGAAAGTGCGGAAATACTGAAATAGGGTGGAAAACTTGATATTTCGCGCAATTTTTAGCGACTCCAACACCTTATTATAATAGCTCTAATATGCTGTTATTATATATACATAGTCATTTCCCATCAGGTAGTAAAAAACCGCCTGAAAATGTATTTGCTAATCTTTCTTTCTGACAAAAATTTATTTTTCATTCACGGCGTGTGTCTATGGAAATTGGCAGTTTTGCCGATATGCGAACTTAATGACGTTATTATGACGTAATGCTAGGAATGTTGGTACTCATTTGGTATCATGGAAAGAAGGAGGGTCATAGCTATTTATCGGAACCAAAATTAAGTTGTCTGTGATATCCCTGTGTTTGTGCTTAGTCATTTGGTACTTCTCTTCCGAAGGGGGGGGGGTCCTCCTATCCATCACTTTGGGATCACCCTGTATCTTACCTATACCCCGTGGATTTTATTTTGGATGAAAGGAGCGGAAATTTCATTGACAATGTCAATTTGGCACCAAAAAAGGGAGTTATTAGCAAACCGGGGGGGAAAAACCCTAAGGGTGTGGTAACCACCCCTCCTTCGGTAGAACCGAGGGGTAAGCGTGGTGTGTTCCTGAAGCTTCGTTGCCTTAACAGCTGGTTAGTTGGCCACGATGAAATCCGTGGCCTAACTTGAGGTTTTTGTCCCAAATTGAAAAGTGGGTAAAAGTGGGTTTTTAGTGATTTTAGGGATATAAAAACGTTACACATGCAAAAATATCAATTTTGAAAATATAGTGGGCCAAACGAACTTCTTTACCACATCATCGATTATATTGAAAAGCGCGCCACTGCTTAATATATTAACCTTGTGTTGGGTCATTGTATAACGGTATACCAAAGCACTAAAGCTTAGAGCCCTGCCAAATCTAAAATTACCTTTCCATCCTCATTTTGCTCATAATGATTTCGTAGAACACTTCCCCTGAACTGTACATGCAGGACGCCGTGCAGTAATTGGTTGGAAGAGATCACACGACATGCATTATAGCTGGTACAGGGTGGTGTGAGGTCTTACTTATCACGACGTGCCGCGCTTTGGTTTGGGTGGTTTGAGAATTCTTTGGCGTGTGGGTACGTAATTGAGGAGAGGTAACCGCGGCACACTACATAGAATATTGTTGAGTGTCCGGTAAAAGTTGTTCGTGGTGGGCTCACTATTTTGCAAATGTTGCAGTGGTCCTTTAAAATGAATCTGATTTTTTCTATGTGACTAAACCGTCCTGTGAGTGCCACAGGTCGTATCTACATTTTTCATGATTTTACAGGAGAAGCATTTTTGTGTTTCAACTTTTGTGACTTTTCAAATGAAGATAATTCCTACACACGATAAAAATGTATATTTTAAAAATCCTATAAATCTTTTATTTTTCCAATTCAAGTCGACTGAATTAACCCTCGTCTACCAAGGGGGGGGGTGTTACAGGTTTTTTCCTCGGCTTGCTAAAAACCCCCCTTTTTGGTCCAAATTATTTATGGAATGGTCAATTGTCAATGTCGCTCCTTTTTATCCAAACAAACATCCCCCCCGGGGTATGGTCAGATCCAGGTGATCCAAGTGATGGATAATGGAGATCCACCCCCCTTCCCACTCCTACACCACACAGGAATATCATAGACACTTATTTTGGTACAAATAGATCCTATGACCCTGCCGTCGTTAAAATTGATACCAAGAGAGAAGTACCAACAGCCTAACACACCACAGGAACCTCACAGACATTACATACTTAACCTTGTGCCATTATAAAGGTTTTATAATGGGAAATTAGTAAAAGTGGTATTTCACTCCTTATGCCCTCATTTTATGGGTTTTCAGAGTGATTATAAAACTGAAAGTATTAGTTGTGCTTCGACAAAAAAAAAATCAAGTTCGTGTTGCTCTCTAAATAAAACATCTCAAGATATCCTGACCATACTTCTGCCCAATACCGAGTTGAGACAAATACCAATTTAACCTGCAGTAAACCTTTACTTGTATGGTAAAACAAGCTCCACTGGCTCTGGAATTGATGTAAATTGAACTTTAATTATATTTCAACCTAATTACCAATGCGTGTGTACCCTTATACGAAGGTTACTGATTGAGATATTTTCATTAAGTGATTATCGTGCAGAAACTATGAATGCCACTTCCCGTAATCATTCTCCGACGAATTTTGCCTCTTCATTGTAGGGCCCTAACAGAGCAACCAAAAATATAAAACTTTCGTCTAGGTATGTTTTTGTGCATGGAATGTAGATGTATGTATGTACATGTTGTTTATCTATGTATTGCATGATGTATATACGTGTATATACATTACTGCATGATCTTTAGGCCTATTGTATTAACACATGCAGAGAATCTAGTAAAATTACAACTACAGTGTACTATATCACTATTATTATACTCCTATTGATATGTTCTGGTGTTGGGGCGAGCAAGGGGCCCAAACCGCCTGTTGCATATAATCATGGCATATAAATACATACTTATATTAATTCCGTAATACAAAGTGATTTCTTAATAAAAAATGTGTTGACCGGGGGGGGGGGGTACTCAGTGGAAAAGGGGTTGGTACATATGTGCCGCCGATATGGGGTCACATTTTCACCCCTACTATAACAATGGGCATTTTTCCCACCATGATACATATTGATGCGGTCATTTTTTAGGCTTATTCTATATAAATGGATCCATTTTTCAATTTTGGTCGCAATTTACTAGAAAATGGGTCAATTTTTCTGATTTTCGTAAAATCCACAATGAAAATGGTTGATTTTTCTGATTCGGAAAGTTACTATGAAAATGGAACGATTTGCTAAGATTGCTCTATGAAAATGGGGCGAAATTCAAGAGCAAACTATAGAATGGGTCGAAATTTCGGAACCACTATATAAATGTGTCATAGTTTGTACAATTTGGTTCACTATAAACATGGGTCAATTTTTTACCTGGTGGAAGCACAACCTGTACCCAATTTTGGGTTCTCTTGCCTCTCTTGACCCCGGCGGTTACCCCAACCCGGAGTTGTGACGAATTGACGTCACTTGTGATCCGTTTAACCCTAAGAGGAGAGGTTACCGATTTTCTGGAAGTTGTTCATTTTGGATCATATGAAAGTTATTGTTTTTTTATTTCTCCTGAATTTGGGGCTCCAAAGCTTCCCAAAAACATTACTCCTCCTTAGGTCACGAGCTAAATAGTTGTCGAGGTTTATTTAAAAAATTAGGATTACCAGTTCATACGTATAGCGATATGCTTCCATTTTATTGAAATTTTAGTTAGTCTATGGACGGAAATGCTGTGAAGACTGGGTATCTGATTGTTTCCTGAGGTTTCCCAAAACATACTCTCTTAAGTCGAAGGCAAAACTGTCGATTTATGTTTAATTCATAAATATAGATTATTAAAAGTGTGAAATTGTAAGCAATTTCAATGGCTGATGCCCGGGTTCAATTCGTGTAATTGAACCCAGGTAGTACGCGCTTGCGGGTTTTTTAAAATTTTGATGTTATTTTTAGGTTGAAGAAGCGCTCGCACGTGATACCGCGTTTTGCTTACGTTCGCTCGCGCCTGCCAACGTTGGTCTCGTGCGTATGGATGTTGCGTTCAACGGGTTGGTCGATTGTTGTCACTGGGTGGAGCAGTACTTTCTTGTTGTATTTAAAGCCGTAAAACATTCGCGAAATTGGGTTAAGTTAAAGATGAACTTAAATGATAAAGCTGTTTACGAATGAGAATAAAAAGGTATGTTTGGGAACGGTACCTCTCTTACGACGAATTGAAACGGCGACACCATTATTTTTGCGTGAAGAACTCGGCCCCCGGCCTCGTTCTTCCACTAAAATAATGGTGATCGCCTGGGTCAAATCATCGTAAAGAGAGTACCGGTCCCAAAATCATACCTTCGATTCTCTAATATACAGTCATAAGAACTTCGGCTATGCTGAATGACATGTAAGTTTAGTTGGACTAGACCAAATGATGAGATTGTGTTACAATGTTTCTTTATTATTTTTATGTGATTCCATCATGTAATCGAAAAAAACTACTTGTATAAATTTATCGTTTACCTCTAAGTAACCTTATAAATACCTTTTTCTAGTTCTGCAGCCAAGTAAGTAGAAAAGTATTTTTACATAGGCATTCATATGTTTGTTCTATAGATTATTTCATTTCATACTTACCAAAGCCTTTAGCTTCAAATTATATTAGTGAATTTAAAAAAAAAAAATTCGATTTACTAGGCTACTATACTTTAAAGCCACAGTAGTATTTCATTTTCTTTCTTGTTAAAGTGAACTATCCACTAGTTCGAAATTGCTAGTGTTGGTCGTATCGACACCTTATATTACTGCCTTGTGAAAAAACAGACACTTTAAGTATTTTTAAAAAGTGATCTTGAGGATTACACTGTTCTAATAGTTTCATCTTGATATTTACGGGCCTGTTACGTTTAGTTCTTTTCGGGGCCTTTATTACAACAATTTCCATGCATCGTTCAGTGCAAATAATGGAACTTGTGGTTAATAGGAGCACTAATTGTTTACATTTATGAAAGGCGTGAACAGTGGCTTCAATTGAGTTTACTACACACATCTATAACTTTCATAAAAATTCATAAATTTATATGTTATGCTTTAAAAATAAGATATGTTTAATTGCTTTGTGTGATGTTTCCTAAAGGCACTTCAGGGTTTGCTAAATCAGAAAATCAAAAAAATCATCCAAATTCAGATTTGTTGTATGTAACAAGTATAGGTGTCCCAACTTACCCTTGCCACTGATGGACCAGAAGCAAACATAATAGTGGCCAAAATTGGCACATGTTTTGCAACTAGGGTCCGTCGGACCACTAAACTAAAACCACGTAATGAATTGGAGATTCGTACCTTTGTACACTGCCGTTTTCTTCTTTTTGTCAAATTTTCGCTTTGAAAAATAACTTGGGGGATTTCCACAGGTACCTTCACTTTTGGGCTATCCTGCAGAGTTCCAGTGGTTTTTTGACTCATTCGGATAAACGACTGTAGTGGCTTTAAGTTAATTCATTCGTATGATTCCCCTAAACGATTTTTTTTTTCTATCTATAATATTGACTGTGTTAAAGAAATGGCAAATTCCATCATTCTAGTTTGGATGTAACAAAATTGCGAATTAATTTGTAAACATAACACGGATTAGCATAATTATTATTCCCTTCATTAACATCATATTAAAAGAAATAAAAATAAAAACCAAAAGTATATATTTTGGATATTGCAACATTTGGAACCCAGGTTTATTTAAATAATCACCTTAGGTCCCAGGCTATCATTTTAATAAAATTTCCCTCATATATTTGTTGTAACTTTATCTATGTTAGAAATTCTGCTGTGTTCTCATTTATCTTTTATCCTTAGCCCCCTTTCTTTGCTTACTTCGATCAAAAACCACCGTCACCATGTGTTCTTTTTGGTGTATAATTAGTTTAAATGTTTGGATGTTCGTATTGTGTAGGTATCTAGGGGGTTATTAAAAAACCTACATCAAATGTGCTATCTGTAACAATTTAATTCACTTGAAATGCACAATCTTAAGTCCCACTTGATATTGACCAGAACTGGTGTTGTAAGAATTGTTTGGGTTCCTTTCTTCCCGTAATCACATTCGTAGATAAACGAAGTTCATTCACGACGTCTAAATAGCTTGATTTACATGACAGACTTACCCGTTAGATTATGTAAGCTTATGCACTAAACATCCATCCATTCGATTTATTTAAACACAAAACGATGACCGATAATAACAAATTTAAATAAAAATCAGGGACATTCAAAAAGTAATGAATGCTTGTAAATATCACTTAGGACGCCTTTAACGATTCTTGTCAGAAACAAAGATTAAGAGTTAGAATAATACATTCAATTCTCGCAGCCTTGATAAAATCTAGAACACATTATGATTATTTGAAAGACACTCTCCCACAAATTTCAATTTAGCAGTTCAGCGAAACATGGTTTTCGGAAAATCGAGCGCACCCTGCCCTCGCCCACATGATGGCTATAATCTGTCCGCGATGATAGGGATTGTAAGAGGGTGGCGCGGATGTTGCCTTTATGTTTCTGCAGATTTAAATTACATATTCGCAATGATAAATTACCCTCCAATCCGAATTTAAGATCTGTGACCATTGAAATTATATCCCCAACCAAAAATAAAATTAATTTCGGTTATTTACAGACCACCTGACTCACCTGCGTATCCTTTCACATTTCATCAAACTTGATGGATTCTATTAAACCTATAATAATAATGAACATAAAGATGCTTTTATCTGTGGTGACTTAACGTTGATCTATTAAAAACAATCCTCGCATATCCCACAAATGAAATCCTTAACACATTGATTCTGCCTTCATTTTATCCTTTAATTGATTAAACCTACGCGTGTTACCACTAAATCCTCTACGTTAATTGATAAATATTTACCAATTATTTTGACACAAAAATAATACCAGGCATTTTATTCAACACATCACAGACAACTTCCATGTCTTCAAACTTCTAAAGAGTAAAAGTACGATTTAATTCTAATCATAATACTAATTCTAACAATTATCATATGACTCGTTTAAAATAGATAAGTTTAGTATTGCCTCGCTTGGAAATGAATTAAGACAACTAAACTGGAATGATGGAATTACACTGTGACTCTGCTGATTCAATAAGCTGTTATCTCTAAATCTCTACTTTATATGATAAACACTTACCCAAAATTAAAACGAAATAAAACAAACGTAAAGAGGCTAAACCATGGATCACTACAGGCATCATAAGATCAATAAATACTAGGAATAAAATCATACAAAAAACTATCTTAAACACCCAAATGATGAAAACAAAACAAATATATTCATTACCCGAAAAAATTACACATCTTAATTAAAATATTCAACTAATAGTTAACTCTATAAAAAACAATATTAAAAAAACACGTGGATAACTATTACCACAAATCCTTGGCAAAAAATAAAAAGAATTCCAATCCTACATAATTCATTGATGGTTCCCTAAGATCTCTGACCCTAAGGACAGGCTGAGAAATTCAAACCAAAGTCTTTGCTGAAAATGGCCCCAATTAGCAGTCACATTCATTCTCAATCAAGCTTTTCATGATTTTCTAAAGGCACCTTTTGAAAAATCAGGATTCTGCATCCAACCATCACCTAAGGAAAAAAAATTTCTGAAGATTATCTCAAAATTTAGGAATGGTAAAGTTTGGCTTGATTTGATATTAGTCCCACTGTAGTTAAACAAATGCCCCTTTCAGCTGTCAGCCACTTGTTCACGTCTTAAATCTTTCCCTTTCTACTGGTGTCGTCCTGCTGATCTGAAAGTTGCTAAAGTTATTACAGTCTTTAAAAAGGACGATTCAGGAACACACCTTTTCAATTACACCCTATTTCACTATTGCCTTGTTTTCTAAAAATCCTTGAAAAGTTGATTTAAAATATGCTGACTTTTCCTCTCTTTCCCAAAATTCCTTCATCCAATCAATATGGCTTAAGGAAACAGCATTCCACTGATGTGATATTCTAGACATCTATGAAAAATTTTCTTTGTCTTTCAATGATCATCATACAAGCGTATCTTCCTCTGACTTTCAAAGGCGTTCGACACCATCGATCATTCTATTCTTTAGGCCAGATTTCTCATTTATGGTATTCGTGGAAATCCCTTAGCAGCTTCTCGGAGCTTATCTTTCCAAATCGGAATATTTACAGACTCACTGTCTGATCATCTTTCCTGTTCAATTACGGTGTTCCCCAAGGTCTATTTACTTGGTCCTCTTCTTTTCCGTCTTTATGTGAATGACATCCCCCACTCCTCTGAACTTCTTTCTTTTGTTCGTTTGCAGATGCACCAATATCTGTCCCTTCCCCATCCCAACATAGACAAACCCTCATCATACCTTAAAACGCTGAATGAATGATGAGCCATGTCACACTGGTTTTGTTTAAAGCTAATAAGCTATCGCTCAATGTTGAAAAAACAACATTATATTACTTTCATAAAAAAGTCCAACAAACTCCCTAAGTTCGATATACAAATTGATAAATTAGAAAATAAATGCCACAGCTAACACTTCTTTTCTCGGTGTTGGAATTGACCAACCTATTGAATTTCCAAGATAACAAATCAAGTCTCTAGAAGTATTTGTGTTCTTAAAAGCATCCAAACACACATACCACCCCAAGGTCCTGTTAACATTATTATAATCCACTCTTATAGTTCCTTATATTTCATAGGCAAATTGGTCTGGGACTACATCAAATAGTACAGCTTGATCTATCCCACTGTCCCTGGAACTCAAATAATCCTATTGTACTGATATACCTATTTAAACTTCAAAAAACAAGCAGTCGTATTTGTACTGGTTCTATTTATTTAACTCATACCAAGCCTTTATTCCATAAGTTAAAAACACTTAAAAATTATTCGATATAATAAACTTCATACCGCAATCGTCATGTATCGCTGTGTTCATAATAACGTTCCAAAATCATTTAATACCATTTTTTCTATAAAAAAATAAGAATAATTCATAACTATAACACTAGACATGCTAACAATTTTGTTATTCAATAACTACTTTGAACTTAACTAAATACTCAATTAAAAACTCCGGGTAGGATCTGGAATTATATCGATCATATATCTTATTGTTATGAGTATTGATATATGATTGTACTTTCCGGAAGATTGTGGTGGTGTGATAAAAAACTGAAAACTAACATTTAAACAGACACTTGATTTTGGTACCAATATATTAGATATGGTCCTCCTCTTTCCCCCATTGATAACAAAAGAGTACCAACATGCATAGCATTACGTCACAATGACGGTATAAAGTTTCGCATGTCAGCAAAAACTGCCCATTTCATGACACACACAGTTGAAAAATTCAATTTCGCCAAAAGGTGAGGTGAAGGAAAATTCAGATTTTCACGCGGTTTTTTTTATAATTGATAGGAAATGACTAGTTTATATAATTACAGAATTTTAGAGCTATAATAGGTGTTTGAGGTGTACACAATTGCGAAATATCAATTTTCCACCCATATTCAGCATTTTCGTTACTGTCTCAACATATGACGTCATGTGAGCGTCATAATGGGATGTTAGTACTTATGTTGGTACCAAATGGCAAAGAAGAAGAAGAAGGAGAAGAAAACTCTAAGGCTATCCTTTGGTACCCAAATTTACAGGAATGGGTCTTCAGTAACGAAAATCACAGGGGGGTGGTACCCACCCCCCCCCATTCGGCAGTTTGTTAAAAAAATGACTCAGGTGCGAGGGTTAAGAAATAATTAGCTAATCAAAGTGGCGTAACTACACACGTTTTCCCGTGTCGTACACCCCCAAAATATTATCTTCCAATACGACTTTGTTGCACTAAACAAAAAAGATATTCGATTTTGCGGCAACACAGTCGTATCTACACCTAAATAGGGCCTTATTTAGCTTAATAACTCTGCCATAACTTGTACGGAAATTGATGACATTAAGCGGATGATCTACTTTTTTCATATTATCTAAATAACATCCGTATTTCGCCAAAAATGTCAGTTTACGACTTTGTGGCACTCACTGACGATACATTGTTGTTATATAACGTTTTTTTAAATGAAATGCTATGCCGTATTTAATGTAGACACTTATTTTATTGTAAACATTGTTATGTTTGTAAGTAAGTAATAAGAAGTTTCAAAAAAGCGCTCTATTTGTTTATAAGATCCTATTAAAATGATTACCAAAGTATTTTGCCGAAAAAGCCGTTTGTATGTAAAAGAAAGGGCAAATTTAGACCAAGGCAAGTTCAAAACTTAGTGTTTAAGTGTTTGATTTCTTTCCAGCTTGTGGTGTCCCACTAAACTTTACAACTGCGCTTGAACTTTTGCAACCAAGTAGTAGTTTTTTTGACCATGTCAACGGATGCCGATTTAAATCTACGAAGGTCAATGAATTACTGCCCAAAAATGATGATCGGGTTTGCATGTTTATGTTAATTTAATTAGTATCTTAATGGCGTATTTAAAAGCCACTGATAATGGTTAAGATTTTATTTGTACACTTTTGAAGATGTGGCACCTTGGTCTACAAATAGTTACAAGTTAGGCATTTCCCTAACTCGAAAGGTTGTCACTTTGTTTGTTCCTGCGTATGCTTTCTTTCATTCAAATTAATCTTGCAGAAACTGTTACACGTGACTTTATTTTTCAAAGTTTGGTTAATTAGCGTTTACTAAGTATAGAGGGCTCGTGGTAAATTGTGCTTAATTTTGTGAGGTTAAATACCGTCAAATTACTCTGACTCAAACATAGCCCGAGTCCCTTCTGGACAATGATTTGCTTCTCTGATCTACTCATGTTAATGTGAATCCGTGAAGCATAGCACAAAACCCGACTTGATTCAAAAGGGTGTAGATCGATCAATATACCTTACCAATGTTAATATACCTATCGATTGTGAAGATCTTTGCGGGAAAATTCAGTAAATAATGTGATACCATATTATGTTGAATGACCCATTGAGTGGTCCATTTTTTTTACTCATCCTGCATATTTGATTTATTTTTACTTGATTCTCTTTTGGTACACTGTAAAAAATACAGTGCAATTTACAGGAAAAGACTGTAAAAATGCTTTAAAAATAACAGTATTTGGCTGTAATTTGGAAATACAGGAAAATAATGTAATTTTATGTCCAATTTTCCAGGCCTATAATGACAAATCTAAAAGTGACGACTTTATTCGAAATTTAATGAGTAACAACATCATTCTACACTACTATGAATTTTTCAATTATACCATTAAGTACTAAAATATACATGGAAAAATACTGTAAATTTTACAGGAAAATACTGGCAGCAATTCTGCCAACAAAACCCCGTATAAAATATAGCTTTTACAGGTTTCCATTCAAATTTACTGTATATTTTACAGTTTGATGTAATACGTTTTACAACAAACTGTAAATTTTACAGTATATGCAATGTAAGAGAATTGTGGATAGGCCTATTAAGTTAGGGTGTTCGTCAGTGCTTTTTAATTCTCCACACATTCACAACCTCTGTAATAACTCACCAAATATATATATGTTTTTAAGCGTTTTGATTACATTAATTTTTACAGTATACTGTAAATTTTACGGTAATTTGCTGGCAGAATTGCTGTTAGGATTTTACTGTAACATTTACAGTATTTTTTTACAGTGTATGTACTTTAATTTTCATTCCAACACCCTACATGACAATCAAATTAGTGCTTTATTTGTCCAGGAAATTTATCGTCGTATTTGCCGCATATAACCTGTTTGTTGTGTGTTTATTTTTTCTTATAATTCGAGATGATTTCCCCAATTGTGTACAAATATGGATTGATGCCAGAGTTTATGGGTAAAACAAAAGTCACAGACCAGGCATACACAGATGGAGGTAGAGTAATTGCCCTCATTTGTACTAAGATACCAAGGACAATGACCGGTAGCCAGCAGGAGAGGTCGGTGGCCACAACAACTGCCACTTTGGTGGTCAATCGGATTTGCTCATTTAATTCACGGCTACGTCCAGATTGTTTCGACGACTTTTGAACTGATTTTACTATCTCTACATAACAGGCAAGTACTGTTATGTAACAGACGCAGTTGAGGCAAAGAAAAACCGCAGTCGAGAAATACATACCTGTAGCAAGTCCTTCATATTGGGTTGTAAAAACAGTTTTGTTATAAGAAATTTCGTTGGTTGTAATGTTTTTCCTCAGTTCATTAGTGGAGTACATTTTAGTAAGCGCCAATGGTAAACCAATACAAACATGTGAATTATCATAAAACCGGAAATTTCTTCCAGAAAATTTGGATGGAATAACACCTAAAGCAAGTGCAAAACTCCATGTCAGCGCAATCGTTAACAACGTTGATGATTTTCCAAATTTCCTGGTTGAGTAAGGGAATCTAATACTAATAAACCTATCAATGCTGATGAGAGTCACAAAGAACACAGACGCTTCACTAGATACTATTGATAATGCTCCAGCAATTCTGCAGGTAATGCTAGACCTCCAGGTTTCAGATTGCATTGGGAAATTTTCTCCAAAATATATATCAGCAAGAGCAATGATTATCATATAGATGCCCATGAGCAAATCAGATGCAGCCAGGTTGCTGAGAAATAAGGCCTGTACCTTATTTGTTTTATTGTTCTTTTTTTTAGATCGCCAAATCAACACAAATACATTTCCCCCGAGTGCGTTTAAACCGATGAGCCACATCATACCTACTAAAACCCTGTCTGACAATAACCTATCACATGTGAGATATGGTGATTTTTTATTTGCTGCGCTACAGCTAACATTTACTGACACATAACACTCACAAATCTCATGCTGACTAACGTAAATTTCAAAACCTGTAGAAAGGTTAGTGAAAGAATCCCCGTCTATCATTGTCAATGCATTATCTCTTATGTTAACGAAGGTTAAGGTATCCAAGTGTTTGATATTGGGTATGTCTTTCAACTTATTTCCTGCTAATTCAATAAAATTGAGTTTTACTGCGTCCTTGAATATATCAGAGTCCAGCCATTCGAACATATTTTTAGACAAAAAGATAATCTCTAGCTTTGTTAACCTTTGCAATATCCCACTTTCAAGTCTCTGCAAATTATTATCATGCAAAAATAGTGATTCTAAATTATTTACATCGTTAAACAAATCTTTGCCCAATTTTTACTAAATTATTTTCATACATCGAAATTACTCGTAAATTTTTTAAACCTTGAAATAGACCAGTTTCTAATCTGACCAATCGGTTTCTAAATAAAAACAGATAGTTGAGATTTCCTAATCCTCTAAATGACCCGACAGGTATTTCCTCTAGATAATTGTTACTGAGGTCAAGGTGAGATACCATTCCCAAATTCTGGAACATATTCACGTTTAGTTTAGTCAATTCATTTGTATGGAACTGGAGGTCTTTTAAATTTCTTAGCTCATTAAATAACCCTTTCGGCACTACATATAATTCATTCTTGAATAGAAATAAAAACTTAAGCTTTTCAAGATTCTGAAACACGCTGGGATTCAATTCAACTAATTGGTTTCCATAAAGGTTCAATTCTATCAAATTGTCTAAGCCTGAAAAAGAACCGGCCGGGAGCGATCTTAACATATTGGTTTGTAGAAAAAGGATTCTAAGTTTGCTCAAATCCTGAAATAACCCTGACGGTAATGCTGTCAATTGGGCTCCAAAAAGAAATAACTTTTCCAGATCTCTAAGTCCTTGAAACAGCACTATCGGTAATAATGTAGATAATAGGTTTGTGTTAAGTGACAACTGGACAAGCTTGTCCAAACCTAGAAATATTTTATCACCCAGTTGCAACAATTGATTTTTATTTAGGTACAATTCTTTCAAATTTCTTAAACTCTGAAATAATTCATATGGCAATGCACTTAACATGTTGTCGCTCAGTGTCAGATTTGCTAGCCTAGTGAGATTCACAAATAATTCAGAATTTAATGCAAGCAAGTGATTTTCGTGTAAATGTAGTTCATTTAGATTTTCAATGCTTGAATGAAAACATTGCTTTGGGAGTGAAATGAATTTATTATCGTTGAGCGAAAGAAATCTTAAGTTGCTTAAGCTATTAAAGATTGTTTCCTTCAGTGTGGTTAGCAAATTTCCATGAAGATGTAGTTCAATTAAACTGATCAAATCCTCGAATAATCTATCGTGTAATACACTCAACTTGTTATTATAAAGGGAAATCAACATTAATTGACAGAATCCATGAAACACGCCTGATGTCAATGTGATCAGGTCATTATCATGCAAACTCAATATAGTCAGATTTTCAATTCCTCTGAGTGATTCATCTTGTAAAATCGATAATTTATTGTCACTCAAATCAAGCTCATCTAGCCATCTTAAATTCTGAAACAATCCACGAGCTAATGTGACTAATTGGTTTTTAGACAAGTACAGCGTGTACAACTTACTTAATTTAGAAAACAGTTCGACTGGTAATGTACCCAAATTATTTTGATCCAGAGAAAGAAAACTGAGACTTCCTAATCCCTGAAATAATTTGACACTTAACGAATCAAGTTTGTTTTCCTCAAGGGACAATTGATGCAGATTTTTTAATCCCACAAACAACCCCACTTCCAACATAATCAATTCATTTCCATCTAAGTAAAGAGAGTGTAAGTTTGCCAATTCCCAGAACAATTGAAGTGGCAATGTACGTAGACGATTGTTACTTAAGTCAAGCATACTTAGACTCCCCAAACCTTGAAATGATCCAACATTCAATATAGTGAACTCATTGTCATGGAGATACAGTACGTTTAAATTTTGTAGCCTGGAAAACAGTCTAGCTGGTAATGTAGGTAACTGGTTTACAGCTAGATCAAGAATGTGCAACCCGTTTAAGCCCTGAAACACACCAGTTTCCAACATAACCAATTCATTTACTCCAAAGTACAAATGGTACACGCTTTCTAAGCCTCTAAAAAGTCCTTTTGGCAATGTTTTCAGCTTATTATAATCTATGTTAAGATAGCTTAGCATACTTAAACCTTGAAATACGTCTTCGTCTAATGTAACCAATTGGTTTCCCTGCAGGTGTAGTTTCTTCAGATTTTCTAAACTTGAAAACAACCCAGCTGACAAGAAATTCAGCATATTGGAGTCAAGTAACAACATGGTAAGCATACCTAAATCATTAAACACTCCAACGTCAAATGTAGTTAAATTGTTTCTTCCTAGGTTCAGTTTGTTTAAATTCCATAACCCTAAAAATGATCCAACTTCCACCAACTTCAAGTTATTGTTGCTAAGAATGAGGTTGGTTAGCTTGCTCAAACCTTGAAACACCCCAGCTCTCAAAGTAACCAGTGTGTTTATCTGCAGATACAATATATCTAAACTGCCCAAATTCTGAAACAATCCAATCCTCTCAAAACTGCTATATATTATTCCGTCATCAAGTGCAACTAACTGATTTTTGTAAAGATACAAACGGCTAAGATTTCGCAGATCTTGAAATAATTCTAGTTTCAATGAAACTAAGTAATTGTCTTGAAGTCCCAGTGCATCCAGAGAATATAAACCACGAAACACTCCCGCTTCGAGTTCAATTAATAGGTTTTGGTTTAGCCATAATCTAAGTAAGTTATCTAATCCAGTGAATACGCCAGTTCTTAGCTCCGATAACTGGTTACCAACAAGGATTAACACCTCCAAGTTTTTAAATCTGATAAATGAATTAACTTGGATTCCCACTATATTATTGTGCCTATAATCTAATACAAATATATCGGTAAGCGTGGTAGGATAGTTAATAAACACGACAAACGTTTGGTTCTTCATAGGAAGGCTACTTTCGCTACAATTATAAAACATTTCTCTGTTACTTAGAGTGGCAGAACATTTTGGTGAAAATAAAGTAATATGACATTTCCCCGTATCATAATGAATATTACATGTAATTTTATCGTCATAGCCTATAACATCGTGACACTCTGATGTTGGATGAAAATGGTAATCATTTTTAATCAGTTCGGGGCACCTCAGGACGGTATTTAAGGTTGGTATTTCTTTGATTAAAACACTACCATTACCTTGCAAAGTTAGCTTCAGACTTTTGTGCAATAATATGACATGGCATACTGTAGCTGAGAGAGTAACTACTACATATTTGTTAGAACATTGCGTTAAGTTCCCTTCCCGCTCAATATAAAGGTGAACGCTTCCATGAGCAGTGTTATGACCTGGTATCTTCAACATTGTGTTGAATTCCATCGATGTAGCAATATGAAGACTACAGGGGTGAAGCGATGTCCCGCGAAAGACAAATGTTTCTTCAACACCATTGATTTTGTTAAGAACACATTGCTGAGTCTGGTTGTCAAACACGTTCCAAAGTGGTTCTAAATATATATCTGTTGCAGTTATTCTTAACAGCGCTACGCTTGCAATAATGAAAATCATGGCAAATTGTTTTAGCATAAAACCAGCAGTGGCAGAATCAGCCATTGTTAACAATGTGATAGTTCAACAATATCATTTATATAGGAGCACAGTTGTCTAGCGCTAATGCGTTGAACTCAAGCACAGTTTCTCAAACTGTAAAGTCGTTGTGTAGGCCTATCCTCATTTGTTCCTCTCCACCCAGGTATAAATAGCTACCGGCGAGCCGCGAACTTATCTTGGCACGACATTTACCTAAATCTATAAAACTGAACAGTGTTAGGAATGTGATTACACGTGTTGCAAAAACGGTTGATAAAAAGTTAAGGTCACAATACTTTGACGTCCCTCTCTAGTTTCAATCGGTTTGTGTTGTACTTTATTGTATTGTGACGGCAACTCAAGTCCAATACTCAGGACAGTACTTGCTCATTACTTGCGGTAGATGACTACATCTTAAACATTGTATCACACATTCAGCCGGCTGAACGTAGCTCACTCTCAATGTACATAAGTTCCCTGCATCCAAGAGAAGTATGTGAGAATAATTTACCGCGTCATGCACAACACATGTAACGTGTCTTTTTCACTTATGATATTTTGAATTTTGCAGTATATTTGACGTACACATTATGTTGTCATGGCGATAATACGAACCGTAGTTGGTTGTTCACAGTTGCATATACGATATTAAGCCCATGGTATACTTCCAGTCGGTCGCCCGCGATCCGATTGGCCTGCGCAATACCAATTTTGACCAAGATATAGCATTTTATAATACACATGATCATGAGCAGAAACCGCTCGCAGCGACTGGAAGTATATCACGGACTTTAGAGAATCAAAGTCATTGATCGTGATTGCAGATTGATGAAAGCAGAAAAAAAAGTAATCTCTATTTGTCGGTAACTTTCCAGAGGGGTCTAATTAATTATTCTGAAAATATATATGAAGTGAACTTCGACTGTCGGGGATAGAGGTTTTTAATAACATAATAATTAACATAATTATTAAATTGTGTTAATTATTAGTTAGTTATTTAATTAAATAATTATTTGATTAATCATAGCAATAAAATCAAATCTTTCTTGAACTCACCATCACAGAAGTTACATGACAAGAACCATGCAATTACAGATTAAAATTGTGTCTTCGTGGGCATATATTGATATCACATTGCGTCTCTCTCTTGTGATCTTTGATTTTGTATGTCATTCTACTCACTATATGACTGTGTTTCCATAACCTGCCCCCCCCCCCCCCCCCCCGCCGGTTACCCAGTGGTCTCTATGCGCATCTTGTGTTTGTAATAATTCTAACTTCTTGTTTGTGTATCTGACACTGTGTGTCCTTGAACACTGGGTCTGTGTCTTGGCGTTGTTAATGAATCCCGATTAAGTAGTTTATTCAAATTGATTTAAAGAGGGCAGTACTGGAGAGAAATCGAGCGCCCTTTGCTGTCACCTTTGAGGTAATAAAACTCATTATATGCACGTTAGGAGAACGTGTGTAGTGCTTTTTTATTGCATTTGGTAATTATTAGACGACGGTTGGATGTTTGTTTTAAATTTTGGTTTAGTGTATACTGTAAGATAGTGAAAATTTTCAAGCAATTCACCCCACGTAGGAAAAGGTTTCTGATGCTGATTATTGGTGAGCGATTCTTAGGGCCAAGAGAATTTCCGTGATTGAAGCGGGGGAGACTTTCAACATGGGTTCAGAAACATTTTCGAGATCAATTGAGATGATCCACCATAGCGGCAGCTAACACGCGGACAACTGGTCGTCTGGAAAATTAATTGAATGTGCTTGATTGAATGTTTAGGAAATCGAAAGGCCTACTGGAATCTACCTTATCCAACGCAACTTTATTTGTACTATAGAGGAGGAGCAAGGACCCGGGTCAAACATCATGCGTTTACTTCTCACTACAGAAAAGTTTTGGCAGTTAGTATGACCCTCTCCATCAATGCTAGGTGGGTAGTACTATATTAAAATTATGGTATCACTTTTCAATAGGGGCCAATTTAAGTTACACAGGCGTCAAATTTTTAAAATGTCCAATCAGTTGAAAATGTATGCCATATGTGTCCGTCTAGTCATAAGATTTACAAATGTTAGTTTGTACACCAATGACCATTGCTTGGGAGTTGATATTTGTCAAACAAAAAGCAATTAGACCAGTTTTTTCCTCAAATTCAATTTGTAGTTTTATTTTTAAGCCTTCAGAAGGGGTAATTCCACCTCAAGAGAAACAAGTGATCACGTTGTAAAGGTGGAAATGGTCTTATTGATTTATAGCAATTATTACGATAGGAGCATGCATTGATTATGTAACTGGTCCCATTTAAAGTCGTCCTCCACACGATCGGACTTAAGTCACTTAGGCCAGTCACAATAGAAATGAAGGCGGCCCTTAACCCCACACTAATTGCAACAGAATCAATTGCAAACAGAATGTATTTGAGGAATTACCTAAAAACAACAAAAAGTCTACTAAAATCAAAGGAGTGGAACATAATTTTAAGGGCGTGGAAGGATCCGCCGCCGGTAAGGTCTAAACAGTGGGCAAAAAAGGGGTGGTCAAAATATGAAAGTACAAAAACGCGTCGAAAAAAGTATTGACAACGTGTTTGGTACATTTCCAGGATTAAAAAAGGTTTAAGTTTGCCATATCTGCAGTTGTAGTTCAATAGTTATGTGTCAAAAAGGGGTCAAGTGACAATCGGGGGGTTAAATGTTTCAGATAGTAATTTCAGATATATCCGTTCGTTATAAAAATGGTGTTAAAGTGTCGTCTAATGGTACAGAACGCGAAAATATACTGGTTGCATAATTGGAACGCAAATGTGACTGGGGACTATAGGGTCTATGGGAGGTACTAAGTCATAGCTCTGTAATTCTTATATAGAAACGTTTAAACAAAAAAATCTATTAATTTAAATTATCTAGTGGGTCAAATTTAACAGTTTAAAACCAGTCCGATCAAAATTAAGACCATTCTAAGATTTTTACCCCAGGATGACCTTGAATGGTATGTGCCTATTGTACTAAAATATAACAGTAGATAGGGCCAAACTATCACCTTTTTAAACCGTAGGAATATCCTAATAAATTGGTACATCATGGAACTCAATTCGAACAATTTAATTTTTGTACCCCGGTACAAATTTTCCCCCTTATTTCTACATGTTCCACTAGGTTGATTTTGGTATAGACTTTTAATATATTATTTTTGGACTATTTCACACAGTATATTAACACAAAAATTGTTTCTGTTGCAATTTGTGTTGGGTTTAAATCATGCCCAATTGACTGGGACTATTATTACCAGTTCTTACTCTGGACGGTATTAGCATCGAACTTAGAGTGGCCGTGTGGACGCGCACTGATCGGATCTAATTCTGTCGGCATTTGTATCGGACTTACATTTGGTGAGAGGCACATGTGGTACAGTGGGTCAGCGCTCGTCTCAAAAGCATAAGGTTGTGGGTTTAGAAGGCCCGCTGTCGCCAAATGTGTTGGCATTTGGCAAGGCACTTTACTCGCTTGCCTCTCTCTACCCAGGAGTATAAATGGTAACCGGTTTATATGCTGGGAATGACAAAAACAGACTCGCTGTAAGGGAGGAGTGGCGAACCCCCCACAGCAACATTATATGAGGGAGTCTGGTCCAAACGACAATGACAGAGAGATGGGCACTTCGTCTGCGGGCGCGCCATTTAAATTTGGTAGTGTGAACGCGAATTTAACAGTATTAGCGCTTAGAGTCCGACATAACTTTATTGCGATAACATGTTATTACTGGTTCACTAGCTGACCGTAATGTGCCATGGCAACTGGCATTGGAGTTATATAAGACTTTCCATTTACACCCAAAGAAGGTTAGAATATGATTAAAATGAAATAAATCGTGAAAACATCGTTTACTTTCTTTATCGAATCTGTTGTATAATCCATGCACTGGAACCTAAACATCATTGAAAAACTCTCAAGAACCATGAAATGGTATTGAGTGGCAAATCAATTCATTTTGGTGAAATTGGGATCTTTCTGGACAACCATATATAAGTACCTGCAATGTCCGTCGTGATGAAAACGTGTCGTCCGTCCTGATTTTCAATTCAATTTTGCTGAAGATATTTTAATTGATTTAAGTTTAAACCTTTCATTCACACGCAGTGGCATGTCATATACAGAGATAGCTCACGTGTTTTTGTTTTTATTACTTTTTTTGGTTTCACCCTTAAATAATGGTTTCAGCTATAGATATTTAAAAAAAAAAACCTTAGAAAGTTTGAAAGGAAAAAAAAAGACCACAATATATAGTGAAAAAAGTCTTGTCGTGAGTTGTTTGTTTTAACAGCCACTCCATTACAAAATGCCTGATCAAAAGGTCTCCACCCCTTGAAACCTTTTTAAACCATGTGGGTTCAAGTAACTGAGATATGAGGGATAATCCTTAAAAAGTGATTTCACCACAAAAATCCTGAACATTAAATTCATCATTGATGCTACGAACCCTAAACCAATCAGGCTTACCTTGCTCGAAGAGGACGAGGTTAGAAGAAGCCTGTTTTGGTTGTACAATGTATTGGAAAACATTCAGATGCTTAGCTGGCTTCCATCATGGCCGTCACGCGTAACAAGACCTTTAGTCAAGTGTGGGCAAGAACCTGAAGATTTCTCCCTTGCAGTGGACGGGTAAAGATTTTGCGTATCCAGATTTTGGACACAAATTAAAAAAAAAAACCTTTGGACCCTGTAGGATTTGTGAAACGTTTAATGTACTCGCTTCGCTCGCCGGCTGACTTTATTTTCTTTGAGTCGCAAAACAATGACACGGTGTCAGCCTCTGATGCTGTAAATCATAAACATCAAAAACACTGGCTGCTCCCTGCCTCTCCTCTTCTCTTTACTCTTTCCCCTCCCTTTTCCTTGCCCCTTTTTCCCTTGCCTTCAAAATGTCTCCCTTTTCCCCCAAGGGTGCCTGATCCCCACTTAGCCCACCCCGAGTAACTCCACTGCTTTCCGTGTTTAACTTCAGAAAGACGAAAATGCCACGTTAGTTCCGATAGAACGTCCACACCTACTTTACTAGTAGCGGTCATAACTTTAACTTATAACTAAACTGACTTTTATAAATAACCTTTGTATGGTGATAAGCATCCATTGTAATTTGTCATGACGTGCTCTTACTGTGTAAGTCTATGGGAAAAATAAAGGTGATTTTGAAGTTTTCTGAGAAAAATACAGGATGTTATAAATTTGGCTATATATTTGGCAATGGATTAGTTTATTTTGGTATATTCCAGAGTAAGATCTACTGAATTATTTTGTTTTTGAAAACCTTCTGATGGAGTTGCTGAGGATGGACATGTGCGAACCACTCTTTTCGAAGAATGACAATTTCATGGCCATAGGTCACACATATGAATGTTTTTCCATTTGCAATCTTTAACCCAAGATAAAAAAATAATGAAGTAAAATTTACTCCTACTGTGGGAATCTAACCCACAATTATTCGGGTTATAAGAAGAGCGCACATAGACGAATGCCCACCGCATCCGAGCCAGGAAATGCTCTCTTTCGGAGAACTTAAATCATCGAAAGGGCTACTAACAATATCTTTTAAGTCCGCCGTAAAGGGACGTTATAAACAAAAGTCCCACAATGTGTTGTGGTGTAGGATATAACAGCATGCGGGCGGCGCGATATTCCAGAGCTCTCCTGGGTCTAATACAGTAACAATTGCGGGAATGTTAAATTACGGTCCTAAACATTACTCTAGGCCAAAATGTCGTTGTGTGCGTGTTCCAAAAACAGACCGTTCATGTCAAAACAGTACAACATTTACCCATTATTCGCAAAATGACGTACGATGGCGAAAACGAGATCCTTCTCACCGTTGTATTTTAAAGCGGATTGATTATAGTCATATATGTGATGGGGGTCCCCCGGGGCCAAAATAATACTTCAAACATGATTGTTTTGTGACGTCACCACTTTTAAAAATTTCCCAAAATTGGCCCGCAAACTCATAAATAGAGTCCAATACAAAATCAACTGGAGAAATTCATAGTTTAATGATCTATCTTCATGTATACCGGTTGTTGAGATAATATAAGTCCCGTGATCTTGCTATTTGATGACAAAGGCAGCCGGCCAATTCCTCCTTCGAAATTTGAAACTTTACCCGTGTTTGTTTTTTTGCTCGCTGTCACGTATTGGCCGCATGGCGGCGGTGTGTTAGCATCCAGCGACATTTCGAATGCACAGATGGCAATATAATGGGTGCTCTTTTTGAAATGGACGTCCCTTGTAACGAGTAGCGTATCATGCAATCACAATTGGGATGCAGAGGACGGTATGGTAGTCTCGAAAATGTTACAAAACAAACAAAAACGTGCATGTGTGTGATGGATCTGAATGAAACACCAATTTGAGTGCTAACAGGCATGATAAGTATTTATTTGAGTTTATAATTTAAGGTGGGTATATAGACACAAAAATAGGAGTATAATTTTATCAATCAATCAATCAATCCAATCTTATTTCAATATCATACATACAAAACAAAATACAATGCACAACCAATGATATTGAGGACATGATCAAAGGCCAACATGACTGAGGCGATCATGCCCTAATCCTAAATATAAGTCTCCATGACACATCTTATAACAAAACATAACACTAAACAAAGACAGGCAAGCACAACAAACACACAAGACATGCACCGATTATGATCATTTATAGTCTTCCATTCAAATTTGAATTTCAATTGTTTTTAAAATGTTTTGTCCACTTTAGACTTTTTATGGTTTTGTCAAGTGAATTCCAAATATAGGTCCACAATTCCTAATAGCACAATTAGGGCAGGGAAAAGCTCCTTTTAGTTTATTGACATGGTATAATTTGGCATTTCTGTTAGGTAGTTGTGTTTCGAGTATGTCTGGTAAAATAATTTGAGAAAGCATTCGGAAGTTGATCCGTTTGGTGTCTATACATGCAAACCCCAAGGTGAGTTTAAATGTGTGTCATATACTCAGAACATTAAGTTTCGAAAAAGGGCGGTTGCTGTATGCTTCTATAAGGGCTGTTTATCCTCGATTCGCGCTGATATAGGAGGCTGGGAAAAGTTTTGGGTCATATCCATTAGGTGAAAATAGGGAAGAAGCATTTTATTCTATCCAAGAAGTCGCTTCGTGCCTAACAATAGAAGTGACCTTCTTTAGGAAAGGGCCAAAGTACAAAAACTTAATTGAAATCAAAATCCTCAAAAACATGAAAACATTTTAATTTTAATACCAATTGATTTATAAATCATTCCACATCACTTCACTGCATTTTCTGCACTCAGTAAATATTAAAAAACAAAAAAACACGCGTTTTTTTTTAATTTAAATAAATGTTTAAAAAGATGTTCAATATTTGTATTGCAAGTGTTTTAAAAATATGCCATTAGAATTAATGAATTAAAATAAATTTAGAATTAATCAGAGTAAGGATGGGAAAAAAATTCCTGCTGGGCACTAATATACATGGTCCGTCTCCCTTGTTCCTAAATGAACACAATAACAACCGTTCCGATTTTTAGGCGACATTAATTACACCCCCCCCCCCCACCCCCCCAAAAAAAAAAAAAACATTTTTTTTTTTTTTTTTTTTTGGTTTTTGTTTTTTGCGTTTTTTATGTTGTTGGCCAGGGTTTCATATTCAATATTTCATTCAACGTGCTTCCAGCTAATTAAGAAACTACGATTGAACCATCTTGAGTGGGTATTGACTATTGTATTCGTCGAATTGGTTTAGGTAACGTATTAAAGTAATGATGAGGCCCCATATCACCTGTGAGGACAGCGCGAAAAACCATTGTTACCATCTTCAGGATTCAACTAGCGCACCTTCTCATAATGGTATGTATTTCACATATTAACAGATCATTACTTTTTACCAGCGACCCCCCTCTGTGTTTTGACCCCTGCCCATTGTATGACCGTTTAGAAGAACACAGTCTATATTAAGAACGCACGGATGTAGCGAGTGCTACCCAAAAGTTAATTTTGTGTGGCCTCTCCACAAATAGGCTTCCACCCGTCAAAAAGTACAGGT
The DNA here is from genome assembly GCA_023653785.1 of Ophioderma brevispina. Lineage (NCBI taxonomy): Eukaryota > Metazoa > Echinodermata > Ophiuroidea > Amphilepidida > Ophiodermatidae > Ophioderma > Ophioderma brevispina. The sequence continues at coordinate 32,561 of JAMKCH010003987.1, forward strand.
TGTCCCTATTATCAGCGCGCACGAATTTTTTTTTGTTTTAAAAAAAAAAAAAAAAAAATTTTTTTTTTTTGTTTTTTTTCGGAAGTTTTTAAAAAAAAAATTTTTTTGTTTTTTTTTTTTTTTTTTAGTACCATTTTCTGATGGCCCATTTTTGTAATTTTAGTATGTTATCTGTTACGGTCACCTGGCCAAGCCCAAAACCACCTCAAAACACTACGGATTCAATCAACTCCTGAATAACTAGACACTACACTGCTGTGAACTGTGATACCCAAATTTTTAAAACAAAGTATTTATTTTAAATTGTGGGTTTAATCAATTCTCATTAAAACATCGATTAGGTATCAATAATCAAAGATTAATTCTATAATAAAGTTGTTTAATTAATGAAAACTAATCAACTTAACAACACATTGGTTGTGTGCCGCGACGAGGGCTGCAGCGAGATTACCATTAAGATGCCGATCTTTGCAAAGAGTCCTGGCGTTTGGTTTAATATTCCAGCGGCAAAACTCAATTCCAATAGTGGGAGTGTCCACGGACGACTTGTCCTTACTGAAGAAAACCAGCTCATAATGACTCCCGAAGCTAGGAGGTCGACTAAATATAACAGTCCAAAGTGCTGTAGCTTGCATATCCTTGGATAACTCAGGGGCCACGAAATATGGAAACCGAACACGGCTACACAATCGGAGACGAACGGACGAAACTACTGGAGATGAGACTCTATGACAATGTCCCACTATATGGGGAGATTAGTACTAGACTGTGATTACGTCACTGCAACTTGGAAACTAGATAAAACTTGGAGCAAGATCGTTAGAGAAACTCCTCTTAAATAACTTGGAGTAAGAAGATGTTGTGATACGCTCCTCATCCTTCTCTCACCAGAGCTTTTATATCCTCTTCAACACAATTACTTAGAAGGATCTGGTCCTCTCTTATATGAGTCATGGTTGCTAATATAGTCAATTACATCATATTTCTGGAAAAATGCCTCTACCATTCCATATGTACTGTATAGATTTAGGATCTCATAGCAGAGCTACTCACTGATGTTGTATTATGCAGAAGTGCGCCACCGATCTAATCAGTGAAACCTGGTCTGGTCAGTTCTCCTGGACTTGAGTTAACTCCAGAAACTTCTACACCTTTCTAATGAATCCCTAAGGTTCTAGACGATTCTCAGGTTTTCTGTTTTCTTCTGAGATCTATGCGTTCATTCTATTTGCTTCACACACACCAGTTATGCACACAAACCAGGTTGATTTTAATATAATATTACTTAGGGACTAATTTATAATATTTTATGTGCAATTTAGGAACCCATCCTACTTCAAAGTGAAACAAATCATTGCTAAGTCTTGGGGTATAACTCCCTCCCCCTTAAAGAAAGAAAGTTTGATTGAAAAGCCCAAACTTTCGTAACTATTAAGGCTATTAAACTTAAACTTCCTACCCATAACTTATTCAACAATGTACAACTTCACCTTTTAAAAAGCTTTACTTGTTTCTGACTTTAATATACAATTCTGGGATAAGGCATCAGCCATCACATTATTTTTGCCTTTGAGGTCTGATTGTATAGGTTGTACTCTTGCAGGGTCAAACTCCACCTCACTAGCCTATGATTCTTGTTTTCATCCTGTGGATGAAGGTGATGGGGGTTGTGATCGGTGAAAACAAGCCACTGGGGGCACTGTGTGGCCCCAAATTAACATCAAAATGCCCTACTGCCAAAATCAGAGCAAGACACTCCTTCAATAGGGAGGAGTAAATTCTTGGTGCTGTTAAACTTATTGAGAATACGAAATAGGGTGGTCTATTCCGTATTCTCCTTCTTGCCATTAACAAACTCCACCACCACCCTATGTCACTGGCTCTATGGCCACTGAATTGGTTCTGGAAAGTCTGGTGCAATCAGAATGTTTCACTCATCAGTATGGCTTTGATGTTCTGGAAACTAATTTCACATTCTTGCGACCCAAAACAAAACTTTGACATTTTGGCTAGCAAATTTGTTCAAAAGACTGGCAATATCTGAAAAGTTGGGACAAAACTTCCTGTAAGATCCAGCCATACCTAAGAATCTCGGAAGTTCTTTCCTGGTATAGTACTAGTGTGGGGACTCTCAATGCTTCAGACTTTAGCCTTAACAGGCTTGACCTTGCCTCAACCTACTACATGACCTAACTAAGTGAACATTGGCATGGCAAAACTCACTCTGACTAAATTTACTGTCAGATTGTTTTCTGACAATTTCTGAAACAAGCGAAATGAGCTGCCCAAGTGCTGTTCCAAAGATTGGAATGTACACAATCAAATCCTCAACAGACGCTTCACAGCCTTCTATGTCGCAATATATGATTTACCATCGTGGAAGGGTGCGGTGATTTTTTTCATACGAATGGCATAACCGATACTGAAAAAAGCCCAGCCGGCGTGCAAAATGCCGAAAATTTCTTTAGCCGATCAGTAAGGGGAACCGCCAATACCCCTCAAACGGTCAAACTCTTGACATACTTTGAATTGCCAATTTTATCAATGCAATCATCCATACGAGGTATTGGAAATGTATCAGTCTTTGAACATTGATTTACACTTTGAAAATCTGTCCACAAACCTAAGGAACATACAGGTTTTGGAACCAAAAATCATGGCAACTCCATTCACTTTTACTTGATTCATTATTTGATTTTCCAACATGTTACTCTTTGAGATGTTCTTTCTTCATTGGATTTACTCTGTAAGGGCGCTGTTTTATTGGTGCACAATCACACACAACATCAACATCATGCTAAGAGCAGGGTTATACTAGGGAATCAGGAAAAATATCCTCAAACTCATGTATCAAAATGCTGATTTCACACTGTTGATTTCTGAAAGATGGCCTAGTTTTGTATCCAAATCTTGAGCACATCGGAATTTTGCAATTTGATTGGGTTTAGTATGTGCTTGTCTCATTGTTTGCATTATTTTACAACTTCGATTCCTGATTTTCTCAGTGAACTTTCATCAGCAAAAGCTT
>JAMKCH010003988.1:0-35664 GCA_023653785.1 Ophioderma brevispina
CGGCGTTCTTTTTCCCATTCATAAATCGACTTCTAATCATTCCGTGTCTGTCAGATGCTTGTAAAGTGTATAGATAACCATAAACCTCGTGCACATTCTGGACAAAAGCATGAACTTGGCACGACATTCCTTGGGTGCACAAAGCAAACCTAGAAGGGGTGCCCAAAAATCGGACCTCTTTAAGGACTTCATATGCCCGCCCCCTTTTTGCATATTGCTTACTTATGTCAAAATGGAAATTCCTTAGAAACCTATCATGTGTGGTATCAATTAAAGCCTGGAACATAAAGATTGTCTAAAAATACTTTTAGTAGGGGGTAAACTAGCTTTGGTTCATTATAGGTCATTACAGGTCATTGGAGGTCATTTGATATTAAATTCCACCAAATTTGGTATCAAATTCCACCACATGGCGTGCATACAATAAAGAGCAGTTCCGAATTATTTCAAACACATTTGACATTGTAAAAAATGAAAAATCATCCAATAACTGAGTTTTTGTTTCATATCAAAGTAATACTATTAGTGTATGAACAAATAGTATATTCAATTTCAAAATTGATTTTGTTGGATATTACAAACGTGCATGCTGCTTACCATGTATCCCAAAATGGCACTATCAAGCACCTCGAATTGCAATTTGAAAGTTGGTAAAACTTCTTTGATTTAAAACGTTTGTCTTTTGTTAAGAATCTGTATTCCTTATTAAGAAATTATGGTATTTCGTCGTTGAGGATGTACAAATTGAACATTTCTGCAACGTACGATCCCCCATCGGTTATCATTGGGAAAATTAAACCCTAAAGATGACAGCTTGGATTTTTATCTGTTTTTTTTTTTTTCTTCAGCGTAATCGCCCTGATTTGTACAGATCTGTTAAAAACTATAACGTTTTGCAAAAGGGACCGTACTAAAACTGAGTAACTAAAAAAAGGTACACTTTTGTCTGTACTCCACAAAGCGGGGGGGTGTGGGGGGGGGGGGGGGGGGGGGGGGGGGGTGCAAACCAAGATGTGATTGGACTTAAATTTATATGGGGGGGGGAGGGTTTGGGGGTGGGTGGGGGTCTAATACTTCTTTCAGTGTCCTACTTCAAATACAATTGCCCCAACATTAAAAAAAACTGAACTATTTAGATTTCTGGGTCCCCAGTCACTGGATACCTTTTCCATGACAGGCAGAAAACACAAAAAATCCTGTGGCAAGCCACTTGCCAGTTCACTGATTAATAGAGGTCCTTTTCCTGCAGCCAGACTTCAGCAGTTATCTACGGACCTTGGATATTTCAGGAAGCAAGGTCTACAATGTTCAGAGTTGTTCAACATCATGAGTAGTAGCTAGCAGTCCAACCAATCTAGAAAAAGGATGCCACAAAGTATTTGGTTTCAAAAGCATTCCGTTCAAGCTTTGCCCATATAAATGCTGAGACTTGATGGTTGCGCCAGGTCTTCGTCACGGCCCAGCTTTCATAAGAATTGAATTAGAATTTTCAAACATGCAAACCGGCTCTTAGCAAACTTGTTGTCCAACACTATCCACAAAGAATGTTGCCAATGCATGTTCCACAGCACAGAGTCATTTCTATGTGGAGGCCAAGCAGTGTGTTCTGTATGCTTTCGACAGTCACCAAGGAAACTCTCAAAATCTGCTCTTTCATTGTTTTTGTTTTGTTCAGTTTTGCTGTCCGCTTTAAGAAATTTCATTCATTATGTGCAGAGTTCCTGGATGTGATTTTCTACAGTTTTTGAACATAGGAAAGAAATGCCTGTGCTTCAAAGTATTATCCTGTCTTAATGGCGGTATTCTGTGACTAGTTTGTTGGGTACTTCTGTAGCATTTTCGATAAGTCTCAGGTCAAATGGTATTTGTGCTCAATTGTAACAAGGTCCCCCTTTCAGAAATCCTACCCAATATCTGGTATCTTGTAGAACTCCTGACACCATCCTCGATTCCTCGTGTTTATCCAACGATTTTGTGTTCATTAATGCAAATTTCCAGATAATTTTGAACAAATAATAGAAGCTTTTTTGGACAGGAATGTCCAGTGGATAGACTTTTCTTCTGCTTGTACCATCATCTTGTTGTACGTCTTCGTTGCATTATTACTATTATTTTATTTTACTTGATATAATTAGATATATATTTTCTATTTTGATTGAATTAGCCTTTACCCTAACACTCCATCTGTATCAATACGTGTTTTGATCTTGGAACTCAAAGCTATTAACTTTTTAACAATGTTATTAATTTTTTTTAAATTTATTTATTTTAATATATTAATATTATTTATTCAATTTTTAAACTGTTTTTATTTAATTTGTATTATTTTGTTGTTGTGGTTTGAAGGAAGTTAAAAAGATGAGAATTACATGCTCCATTTCACATGATTTTGAAGACATTTTTTAGCTATTTCCCAAGCCCTCTTGTCCTCACTGACCGGACCTTGGACTTGAAAATCGGCAACCATCAACCTGGACAAACATGAAACATGTATTGACCTATTGTTCTAAATCTCGCAAGCAATATTTCATGCTTTAATACGTAATATTAAACTTCCACTTAAAACTACAGCTTTTCACAACGAATGTACCAACAAAGGCAATATATAAACATTCGGGGGATTTATAGTTTAGTGTTAATATACCAAATTGACTAAAAAGTACTAGAATAAACTCAAATTCGACACGGTGGAAATAAGTAGGAATAAGGGGCTCAAAGTTTGTAACAGGGGTAAAAATTGTAATTGTTCGATTAATAATGTATAGTTCGACAGTATCGGTGATCTATCGTTTTATTACAATAGGCACATAACAGTTGAAGGTCAAGCATGGGTAACATCTTCCAATTTGCTCCAAACTGGTTTTAAATGTGTTTCATTTGTCACCACTAGATACTACATTGTATGTGATTCTTAGTTTGACAGTTCAATGTAGAATTAGAGTTATATTTAGTGATCTCCCTAGCCCCAGTCCACATTGCATTTTTCATTATAGCAACAAAATTCATATATGGTGCACCAGTAATATTTTGGGCTCCTATATCAAGTAGATCATTAATTATTTTATAACGAACGGGTAAATCTAAATATTACCCCATTGTACCTTGTACCTATTTTGCCTCATAAAAATTAAAGTACTACTTCCAATTGGGAAACTATACCGTTTTAATCCTTGAAAGGCGGTGAACATACTTTTTCGGCTCATCTCGAAATACATATTCATATTTTGACCCTGTATAAACTTTGCCCATACATATCTACTACTTTTATTTTTGGGTAAACTTTTGGAACGTTGTTCTTAAAGGTTTCCCAATACAATTCTGGAGAAATAGACATGTTGCAATTAGTTATTAATCATTTATGTTTTCCTATTTGACTGGGCCTATCAATCACCTGAAAATAATCGCATGACATATTAATTGTAAAATTTAAAAGCAAATGTTTTTATACATGAAACTTTCAATTTTACGATTACTGTGTTCCATACTAATATACAAGGGGCTGGTTATGGACATTATTATTGCAGTAAAGTGTTGTAGTTCTTCTACATGCAATTCTCAACATAACCCCTAGGAGGACCAATGGATATCACATTTTGATTTTGACACTTTTGACACCAAGCCTTAACTCCGGGTTATCAGCCACAATACTGGCCAATGGTATCGTATGACTTTAATGACCCCAAACTGACCTCTGCTTAACAAATATTCATAATATTTAAGATCATTTTAGCACTCTACATGTCTCAAGCTTTAATTGAACCAACTTGATATGATTATTGAAAGTAATGATTTTAACATTACTACGAAAGTATGTAAAAAAAGGGGCGTGCTCCTACATGACGTCATTAGTGTGGTCGAATTTTTGGGGACCCCTTCTGAATTGATTTACATACCCCAAGGAAGGTTTGTGCCAAGTTGCATGCCTTTTTGTCCAGAAGTGCACGATCTAGAGTGAAAATTATGACTTACTACTTCACTATAAAGGCAGCGGTTATTCTATTGTGAAGTTTTGCAGTTTGGTGGTGGTTCCTGTACATACGCTTCACTCTATATTTCCCTAGGGCAAGTCTAGCTGAGTCAAATCTGGGGAATATTATTTTGTATGCTAAAATGGATTGGCCTGGCAATTAGGGGATTGGCACATTTAGGGCATTCCAGATCAAGTGGAAATCAATATGGGGGGGGGGTGGGGGGGGGGGATGGTAAATCTTCCCCATAAGAAAGCCGAGGTTAACTGAATTGTGTTCAACAGAGCAAACTAAAAAGGTGTTACAAGCTTGAAACTACAATAGTTTTAAGAACAAAAAGGATAACCAACCAACCATAACAATAGGGTCCTTTCACGGAGGGTAAATTATATTGAATGGACTTTTTTTGCCCTCCATATCATCCAAGCATCTACCATGTCCTACGGGTGATTCCTTTGTATTCCTTGGTTTTGTTCTGGAGCAGTCTGTCCCAAGTTAAAGCACATATTCGCACATTTTTGAAGATCCCCCACCCCCGCGCGCCCCCAATTTTCAAAATTGGATATTTTGCACATCTATTTGGTAATTTCTAGAAAACTACACCTGCGAACAAAGATGCTCAAAAATGCGTATTAATCATCAATGGAGCGATTTTTGTAATTAGAATTTGGATCCTAGATTGTACTTACTCGGCCGAGCTGGAAATGCTAATGTATGTCCGACATGATAGTACCACCTCAAGAACATGACTCTAACTTGACTTGCCTGAAGTAATAAAACAACTATCGATGAAGCGTAATATGTACACGGCGCTATTTCCGGCTATTTATAGGGGGGGGGGTGGCAAATCGCTAGTCCGAAACGTCCCGCTAGTCCGAAAAGTCGCTAGTCCGAAACGTCGCAGTCCGATATGGAAATAACAGCATTGGTCCACACGTCCTCAGTCCGAATCTTTAAACACTTCGCTAGTCCGAAGTTTAGTCGGAATAGTGCGTGTTTTTCATTTTCGGACTAGCGCAGTGGTTAAAATTGTAGTGACATTGCGCTAGTCCGAAATTGGAAAACACATCGCTGTCCGAAAGTGAAAATCACGTCGCTAGTCCGAATGAGAATTCGGACTAGTGACGTGTTTTCCTCTTTCGGACTAGCGCAGTGTTAGAGTGTAGTGACACTGCGCTAGTCCGAAAGTGAAAAACCGTCGCAGTCCGAAGTGAAAAACACGTCGTTAGTGCCAAGTGAAACACGTCGCTAGTCGAAAGTGAAAAACACGTCGCGAGTCCGAGTTAAAAAACACGTCGCTAGTCCGAAAGTGAAAACACCTCGTTAGTCCGAAAGTGAAAAACACGTCGCTAGTTCGAAAATGAAAAACACGTCGCTAGCCCGAAAGTGGAAAAACACGCCGCTAGTCCGAAAGTAAAAAACACGTCGTTAGTCCGAAAGTGAAACACGTCCTAGTCGAAGTGAACACGTCGCGAGTCCGAAAGTGAAAAACCCGTCGCTAGTCGAAAGTGAAAAACACGTCGCTAGTTCGAAAGTGAAAACCACGTCGCTAGTCCGAAGGAAAATTCGAACTAGCGACGTTTTTTTCACTTTCGGACTACCGACGTGTTAAAATTGTAGTGACACTGCGATAGTCCTAAAGTGAAAATCACGTCGCTAATCCGAATCAAAAATTCGACTAGCGACGTGTGTTTCGCTTTCGTAGTAGCGCAGTGTCACTACAAACAAGTTAACAAGTAGTCCTAGTCCCGAAGGGAAAAACCGCGCTATTCCACGGCGCGTGAACCATTTTCCAAGTGGAGGGCTACTGCACTTTAATCTGAGCAATTGGTCAATACTTTGCTATCGTTTATTCGTGCAGCTATGATAAGCATGTCATCATCAACGTGTATCATCTATCAATTTTGCAGAGTGGAGGGGAAGTAGGCCCCTCCACTTTAAAAAGGGGAGGGCCATGCACCCCCCCCCCCCCCCCTTCCCGGTTCCGCCGCCGCCGACTGCCAATACATTTTAACATTTAGTTTTCTCTAGCTTTTGGTCTTCTCCACCTCCAGAGTCATGCTAGTTTGTGCCAGTTCTTCAAAATCCTCCACAGATATAGAACTACATTCATACTTACAAGATGTCATTATTAGCACAGGTATATATAAGGGCAACTTAGTTAAAGTCCACAGGTAAAGAGATGGTGGTTTAACAACTAGATATAAAGATGTGTAGCAATCGGTTCTCTGTTTGGTATAATTTTCGATAGTTTTTTAAACATCCGGCCGCCTATCCTACCCCAAACCAAAAGTGAGACCCCCCGGGACCTACCAACAAAATCAGATCAAGATCTTGATCTGATTTTTTTTAGGCCTAGACCCGCATTTCAAGCATGCTTAAATCAGTAAGTCGTCACTTCAATTAATAACTTAACTACTTTTCAGTAATATAAAAAACTCAAAAGTTTCAGTTTCATGGCTAAGCATCATGAACGATTTTCATGAGCTTCATAACCTCTGATAATTTTTTGCGACAAAAACCCGACGTCTTTTCTGACATGTTTTGGTATAAGCCGAGATTCCATTGACCATGTTGACATCTATCAGTCTACAATGGCGAAATAGTGAAAATTTAAAGTTGAAAAAATATACTTTTTCCATGTATATCCTTGCCTTTTGTTTATTTTTATTGTGTTTATATTAACGTGTGAATAAGCTTTAGTACACAACTATGTCTGCATAGTGCAGATGTGGATTATAATAAATTTAGTGGCTAAACCTTAAAAAGAATTTGTTCATCACACAATGAATGGTTCCCCTAAAAAGATGGAATAAATACAAAAAGCAAGAACCGATATCATATCCCCTGGATTACAAGGGTTTATTCAATTATCAATAAGAAAACCAGTTTGTATAAAGAATACTTACACTCGCATAAGTATAAAAACTTCAAAAACATTAAAAACATCCAAAAAAGTTTCATATGCTTATTCGGAAAGCAAATAGGAAACCTATTTTCTTAAATTTGAAACAATAGCCAAAAAATAATATGAAACAAACGTTGGAAACTATAAATGATATCTTGGTCGAGGGAAAAAATCATTCAGAGCAAGTTTAGGAATGACAAAGGAACCTTTTACTAACTCTGTAGATATGTCCTAATCATTTCAATGATTTTCTTTGTAAATATTGGTGCCGAAGCTTGCATCCAAGAATAAAAAAATACGGGTAAAAACTATTTGATTACCTTAAAGATACAAAACACTGTATAGTATGTACATGAAACCAATTGTTGAAATGGATCTTACTAAGTATAATTGAGAATCAGCAAAACAAGACAGTGCTGGTATTGTATAACCATTGGTAATCTCATAATACGAAAGTTGGCCAAGACATAGTTTTACCCGCTTAAGCCTAAAATCGCTAAGTAATACCAATTTACATAAGAACAAGATGTTGAATGTTCTAAAATTATCGCCCAGTGTCCTCTTTTACCATTTTTTCGAAAATACTAGAACGACTTGTATTTGATAGATGCATTGACTATCTAATAAACATCCATTAAATCCTTAATGATATGCAATTATGGGGGGGTGTTTTCGTTCCATCAATTCTACTATATGGCCATTTGAATTGGTGGATAAATAAATACTGCAGTGAAAAAATGAAACACCCATTGGTATATTTTTTAGATTTATCGAAAGCTTTCGATACCATCGATCACCATATACTTCTTAGATCAATTAGTGAACATATGAAGTTCGTGGTATTGGTACTAGAATGGTTTAGAAATTTACTTAAGTAATAGAAAACAACGTTCTTATAATTCGTACGAAGTACAGCAATTTAAAAATATTGTTTATGGTGTTTTTCCGCAACGATCGATACTGGTTCACTTCTTTTTATACTATATGTGATGATATAACCAAAGACTTCTCACGGTTCTTGATTTTATATTTTTTGCCGGATGATACCACAATTCTATACTCGCATGAAAACATCGATAGTACTGTAATAATTGTTGTGAATGCTGAATTGAATGGAGTAAGCAATTGGTTCAAAGCAAACAACATTATCATTACCGCAAAGCAAAACTAATTACATGGTATTTGGACACCTAACCTGACGTCAGAAAGTAAAACCAGATGTGATGTCCATTAGATAATACAAATTGGAAAGAGTGAATATACCAAATTTCTAGGTGTCTTAATAGATGAAAACCTTACCTGAAACATCATATCGATGGCGTTTCCAAAACATTGCGAGAAATATTGAATCATGAACAAAAATAAAACCTTTATTCTGATCAGTGTATTACCTACTCTTTATTGTACTTTTATTTTTGCCTACTCAATTATGGAATACTTCTTGGGGAAATACCTGTGGTATCTACTTAATAAACTGTGCACTCCAAAAATGGGTGATAAGAACAATTTCTAACGTCATTACAGAAGCCATTCCCAACCTTTATTTGCAAAATACAATATTCTTATTTTGAAGACATGTACCCTCTCGAAACTAGGTGTATTTATGTTTCAATATTCAAGAAATGAATTACCTAATGCTTTGATAATTATTTTATAAACGTTTCGACATCCATGACTATCAGGCAAGACATGTAATTATCTCAATTTAACCCAGAACAAAAGAACTTTTCTGACAATGTATTCGAACAACGGCCCCATTCTTTGGAAATTCGATTAGAAAATAACAATAAAAACAATCTAAGTCCTTAAAACATTTCCGTTTTTAGCTGAAGCAACATTTTCTCGCAAAATATCATTGAACGTTTTTCTAACTATATTATTTTGTCACGAGGCCCGGTCCTTTGTCTGTCCATCAGTCGTGTATGATTTTGCGGGGGGGGGATGTGTATTTATGATTTTTGAAACGTTTCTGTGTTTTTTTGTCAGGGAAAGTTCCTTGTTTGGCCTTATTGGCCTTTAGGACTTATCCTCCATATTGGCAATTTCTTTATGTATAGAGTATGTTTTTTAATGTTATTTGATATTTGTGTTGTAATATGGAATACTTGATTTGATTGATTGATATTAATGTTACTTTATTGATATAATGTCAACAATTATAAATTGAATAATAAAATTAATGTTTAAAAAAGACTTGTAAGCCTTTATTCTATAAATTTATGTCTGCATATTTGTTCCGTCAAAAAATATTTGTAACCGTCAGGAAGTTTCCGGCGGTGTTCACATACTGCTAAAAATAATACTTAAATATAGCTAAAATATATATATTCAGTAGGCCCCTAATTCCGATTCCATACGTTTATTTATAGCAGTTAGATCTGAGACTATAGCTAAATAATAAAAACAATACAACTATATTTCATCCTTAACCCCACCGTAAACCTTAACCCTAATCGCAATTCACTAACCGTAAACCCTATAGGACTAGTCCTAATCCTGGACCCTAACCTATTAAAAAATCGGAAAAGCGACCTTTTTAAATATTAGAACTAAAGAAACCTTTTTTCTAAGAGAACCTTTTAATTGTATCTAAAACCCATGAATGCTGAAATATGAAGCTGAATAAATCCCACCATGTAAAGTTTACTTCCAGTAAAATAGGACTTGAGAAGGAAAAAAATAGGACAATGAACTGCTGGAATGCATTTCTGAGAGATACTAATAACATACTAAAGTTGCATAATGTTTCCTTGGTGCGTTTTTGAGTCCCAGTTTTGGTAATTTGCAAAACTCAAATTTATGCAATTCTCCGGGATATGTCACAAGTTTTTAAGTAGCTAATTTCTATGCTTGGGAACAGGGATAATAAAACAAATAGTTTTTAACCCTTAATTGGTTTATAATTTGCAAAAATCTAAAATGCCGCCATACGAATTATAGAAACAGCACATATATACTGCTGGTTAAGCTGACAGCCAACAAATGTCTCCCAAAGTTGGCTTTTCCCCTTCATCATATAGTCCGTAATCGGACCTGCCAAAAAAACGGTAAGAATCCGGGAAAAATTCAGACCAATAACTTTTTGAATGCATTCTTGAGAGGTAGCTTATGAACATACCTAAAATTTTTGGCATACCTTGTCCTTGTGCGTTTTGAGTTATTATGCATAAATCCAAAATATAACATACGATTAATGGAAACCATAGATAGCTCCCATTTCGGCCTACTATCAGGAGTATTTTTTTACAATTTTAGGTACTAATTATATGTTTGGGAACAAGGATATAAATGTTTTTTCAGCCCTTAATTTTGCTTACAATTTGCTGGGGAAATCCATCCTGGGTGCCACAAAAACGGTAGTAACTAGTGGTCTGTTCAGTTTTTGTGCACCAATGAAGGTGGTTCGTCGTCAAATATTTTGGTTGGTTCGAATTTATATATTTTTATACATTTGCATATGCATCGTTTTTTTGTAGAGTGGGTCTATGAGTTGCCTAGTCAAAGAAACAATATATATGTATTATTTGATTATGTAAAATTTAGCAATATTAGCTATATGATATAATTCTAAAAATGTTACTGTTAGTAAACTTTGTTGTCCTGAATATTTTATTGTATTTTTGATCTTGTTGAGTTTCATTTTGACAGTATTTTGTTATAAATCTCATAAATCAGCCAATGCCATGGGAGTTTGGGTGTGGGCCGCATGGACCACGTTCAACCTTATATGCCAAATTCAAATCAATCAAAATCACCATAATTTAAAAATTTATACCGCTCCGGGCCTTCCCTTCCATCGGCAATAGGCTTTGTGACCCTGTATTTATTATAATGTCAGCTTAACCAGCAGATATATATACGTTTTCTATTATTCTGGATACGCCCCAGAATATGGTTCCTACCTAACCATCATACTGAAACATCATCTCTGATTCTGCCATCATTTTACTAATTTGTCCATTTTAAACCTGACCACTGGCCGTCCCATAAATATGTGAACTGTTAAACAAGTTATTGGCCACAAATAAAATTGTAGTTGAACCCCAATACTTAGGTAAAACAAAAAAAAAAAAAAAAAACAGCGTTTTAATACAACCAATAAATGTGGGATTTTATATAGCGCATTTCAAAAGTATCAAAGCGATTTATATTTTTTTCGCTGCCATTAGAATATGTTCTACTGTCAAACCAATGCAGGTATATTCCCCTACCTTTGGGCGGCGTTTAATGGCAAATTTCACTACAAGCTCCCCTTCTGTACGCTGGGAGGCAAGCGAAAGTGGGGGGGGTGAAGTGCCTTGGCCCCAAGTGCACAAGCATTGACCTCATCGGGACGCGAACCATTTTTTTGTTTTTTTTTTTTTTTTTTGAGGGGGTGTTTTTTTTTTTTTTTTTTTGGGGGGGGTTTTTTTTTTTTTTGTTTTTTTGGGGGGGGGGAGGGGGGAGGGGGGGTTTTTTTTTTTATTTTTTTGTTTTGATTTTTGAAATGAAAATATTTTGTTGTTAGTTTTTTTCAGGGGGGGTAGGTATTTGGGTTCATAGAACCGCTCCGGCGTGGTTTATTCATAGCTTAGAGTTGCACACTGAAATGCAAGAAAATACCACATCACACTTGCATCAATTTGCCTATAAACTCTGCATTACTAGTACTCATACTGCCCATGGCCTTCTTATTATGTTAAGTCGCCAATTCTATATGAACAAAGCCCAAGGCCAACGAAGTCCATTTAACGAAAATCCTTTCGTGGTGGGGTGGACGAAAAGGTCGATTTCGTTTATAAAAACGTATCGGTCTGAAGACAGTTGAGAGCCAAAAACTTTCAAAATTTGATCAGGCTTCCTTTCTAATTCGGGCAGGGAGGAGGGGTCTCGCAGAAAGGCAAGACTTCATCTGTCTTCTGTTTGTGTTTTATTTTAAACATATTAATTACCTTAGACCAATATTTTTGCACTAAGCTTTATAGAACATTTGCCGGTACCTTTGTATTATTGAGTAAGCCCTGAAGCACCCACATGTTGTTTTCGAAAAAGGGACCCATAAGGGAGTTGGATATAATGGAGATGGGATTAAGATTACAAGGCCAACGAAAAGTTCTTTATACGACAATATTTTAGTATTATAGTCCCGATGTCATATGTCATATAGAAATTAAGAGCCCTCAGAAGTGAAATGATATTTAGGTGTATCTAGGGCACCTCACACTGAGTTGGATTTAGGTATGAAATCAACTATTCTGGTGTGTTAAAGAAATATCTTAGTACTCTTTGTGACCCTCCTTATGGGACTTAGATCTGCGGCCGCTCAAATTGTAGTGGAGTTTAGGTTTTAATCCACCATAAACGTATGTGTAAAGGTGGCAGTTTCAAGGGTGACTTTCCATTTGGCTCAATCCCAATTGGGCTATGGCCATTTGTGGTCACTCATGTCTAATCCCCATTTAGTCTGATACCATTTAGGCAAACACACCATTTATTCTAATAGCCATGTAGTCTAATATTCATCTGGGTCTAAACTCATATCGTCTAATTCCATATCGTCTCTAACCGATTGGTCCTAATGCCACATTGGCTAATACCCATCTGGTCTAATAATGCCATTTGGTCTATATCCATTTGGTCTAATATCCTTTGGTCTCAACCCATTTTAGGTCTAATATCCTTTGTCTAAAACCCATTTGGTCTTGTTCCATTTGGTCTAATCTCCATATGGTCTAAAACCCATTTGGTCTAATATCCCTTTTGTCTAATGTTCATCTAGTCTAATATCATTTGGTCTAATACCCATTTGTTCTAATGCCCATTTGGTCTAAATATCCATTTGGTCTAATGTTTATATGGTCTAAATCCATTGGTCTAAGATTTATATCCATGAACTTTATGGCTTGAATCAATGATCAAGATCTTGTTTTTTTTGAAAGAACAAGCACAACTTAAGAACCGAGAAAAATCAAAGTGCCATATGACCGTGTTTTTACAAGCCTGCTTTACATCATACCATCATTCCTCTGTTCCTCCTTTTCCTCTGCGACACCCCCCTCCATACAGTAGTATGGTCCGTGTAGGGACATTCCTTCTATACATGATGGCTTTGGTATTACTGCATTTGGTATGAACGTTGCCGTACGTTTTCATAGTCCATTATTGTGGTTCTCTATGTCTTTTGTTTACTTAGTCACTCCCCAACTGGTGTGCCATCTCCCTTTGGTTCGTTTCGGTTCATTCAATCTTTTTGCCCTCCCCTCGCGTTATGGTCTCCTTAACTAGCTCCCTTTTTCTCATCTCTTCTCTCCTTGGTGGTTTACTATTATGTCTCGGTTCCCTCTGCCACGCTCGCTGTACATCCTCCCTATTTCCCGTACCCCCCAACCCTCTCCCCCGCCCCCTTCCCCCCCTTTTCCCTCTTTAATCCTCAGTTCCTCGTTCCTTCTTTCCCCCGTTGTTCTTTCACGAGCTTTCCATTATCCCTGTTACTCCTGCTCTCCTCCTGGGATCGTTGCCCTTGCCCCATTGCCCCCTCTCTTTCTGTCTTCTCTCACCCTTTCCCACCCCGGGTCCCGCTCCCTGTTAGTCCTCTCGCCCTCCATCGACTATCTCTCTATTTTCCCTCCTCTCTCTAAGTTTAGGGTTTACAATTGAGTGCGTAATTGTCGATTGCGGGGTGTATGCCGTTGTCGTGGTTCCCTGGTACCACGAGGGAATTTAAAGCTTTAAAAAATTTTGGTTATTCCTTGGTTTGTTGTCGCTTGATCTTACGGGTACCAATAGGGCTCAGCGTACATTCGCTGGGTATTGGTGGTAGTGTTTTCTTGTCTTTGCGGTTTATAAATGGCGTGTGTTTGTTAACTTTCAATTGAGTCTCATAGGTAACGTGGTGTGTGGCCCCCCTCTTTGGCCCCGCCTTTTCCCCCACGTTCTCGCATTCCAGCCCCTTCTGTTTCATTCTCACCCTCACCTCCCCCCTCCACCGGCCTTGTCAACTGTTCTCCCGTACACCGCCACGTTTCTCTACTCCCGTCTAGTTGTTTTAATCACATGTCTTGCATTCGGTAATCTGTTTAGGTTATGTTTTCATTACACTCTTCTAGAACTTTATAGTTTAAAAAAAAACTTTTATACATCGAGTAGCTCATGGTGGTTTTGTGTATGCAATATATGTCAAGAGCTCAAATCTTCAGGATATCCACTAATTGAAGGTCCGGAATAATATTTGGTTTGTAACATAATTCCCCACTGACTCCGAAAATGCTGAAATGGCCACGCCCCTTTTGGCGGGGTCACGCCCCTTTTGGCAAGTACACTGACTGTATCTAACAGAACGTGGACCTAGGGAGGTGTCAGAGACCACTCAAAAGTTGCGGAATAGCCACATTATGGGGGGTCAGTAATCATTTTTTCTATCCAAAAGTCAAAGGTTTTTTTAAATAATTGTCAAAACTGATTTCACCATATTGCACACCTCTCAATTATGAATGAATTCATAAGGCTTTCATGCCAAAACAGAAAGGGAGTTCACCATACACTTGGGATTTTTGCTCATGAACTCTCCTCAGGGATAATTTTTGGGATAACTAAGTGTAGGTCACAAATAGAAATTCCCTATTCCTTTACGTTCTCAAATGACAGCCCGTCAAAATTTTATGACTTTGAGCAAAAATTGATATTTGAGGGTGAGAACCCGTGCATTTTGGTAAGTGCTGTTAAACATGTATTTTGCTCCATAACTCATCAGTTTTATGACTTTATCGTATGCAGCAGATCTATTGACCATTGGATTTCAACTGGGATATATCAGCATGCAGCATTTTAATGTTCTCATTTATTTTCAAATGGGGGTGGGGGCAAAAATGGTCCATCTAAAGAAAATATATTAGTTTTCCATTTAATAGGGACTTAAGTTAAAGTTAAGTTACGACCCTTCAACAACAAAGTTAAATGCTGCTGAAGGGTCTTAAATGATCTAAAAGCACTAACTGTCATGCTTGTTACCATGAAACAAAAACAATGGAAAAAACAAACTCAAATAACCTGAACTTGAAACGGCCAGTGTATTTTTTCATTTTGTAGGGCCGAATGGCAAAGGGTAAAATCTGCTGAATGGCCACATTATGGGGGGGGGGGTTCAGTATGAGCATTTTTATATCCAAAAGTTCAAAGGTTTTTAAGATATTGTCAAAACCTGTTTCGCCAATATCTTGCACTATATAATAAATGAATGAATTCATAGGTTTTCATGCCAAAACAGGTAGGGAGTTCACCATATACCATTGGTTTTTGCTCTAACTCTCTCCAAGATAATTGTTAGGGTAACAAGGGTATGTTCACAAACCTAAAAATTGTTTCTCAAACGGTAGCCCTTTAAAATTTTGTGACCTTGATGAAAATTGGGTAACTATATATAGGTAAGCTGAGGTTACAACCGTGCATTTTTAAGTGCCGTTATAATGGTGTATTTGCTCCCAAACCCAATCAGTTTATAGCTAGTTATGATGTTTGTCTTGCACAGAACTATTGACCATTTGGCTCTCAACTGGGCAATTATTCCATCGTCATTTCTCCTTTCGTTTTCATTGGAAGGGGTACCATGCCAGATAAAGAGATTACCGATCGGTACTTGCATGATGGGATGATTATTGTACGGTGGGTGGGGTCCTAGGGGCGGAGATCCGTAAGGTCTTGGTTTGCCATTTTAGAAGCTAAAAATGAGGGTTTCAGAGCACAACTTTCCGCCGTTTCATTCCTTTTGCTTTCTCCCTTCCTCTTTCCTCCCACCTTTTATTTTTTTCTTCTCTCCTTTGCCCCTTCTCTTCTTCCTATTTCCCCCCTTTTCTCTCTTCTTTCCCCTTTCTCTTCTTCCCTCTTTTTTTTCTTTCTGCTTTTTGGTCTTCCATTTTTTCTTCCCATTTTTGGCTCCCTTCCTCGATTTATTGTGTGTGGGGGAAGCTGCCCCCTGCCCCTCCTCCATTGGCTATGCCAATGGTAGTGCGCGTAAAAAAATGGGTAATTTTAGCGACTGTTTCATTTGAACCACAAAGGGGGCCCAACTTTTAGGGGTCATGTAATTTTTATAGCCTTCTTCATAGTGAACCGGCATGTAGTTAGTGCCATTTTGATTATTCTAATTTTTTAAGATCCGTCAGCAAGCGTTTACCTGCCATTATTCCCTACAAATTTGAAAAATACACTTAAGATTAAGTGTCGCTATCCCCCCACTCTGGCGTGCCGTCTAAGTTCAGGTTATCTTATTTGTTTTTTCAATACATACCGGGGGGATTGGGGATCTGAATTTTTTGTCTGTTTGCATGGTCACAAGCATACAGTTAGTGCTTTTCGATCATTTAAAGACCTTCAGGCAGCATTTAACTTTGCTGCTGAAGGGTTCTTAACCAGTGCCCGTATGCATGATTTATTGGGTGTGCGGGATTTGAAAAAGTGGACCTTTTTTTCGAAAAGTGGACCGAACCCCTGAAATACATTTTTGAGCATTTCATCACCAAAAAGTGGACTTCTTGTCAAACTTCCCAAATGTTGACCTTTTTGTGGAATTTGCACCCCTGCGTACGACCTACATTTACTGGGCCTGTCTTTACCTTAACTTTAACTTAAGTCCCTCTAAAATGGAAAACAATTAATTTTCACTTTACGCTGGGCATTTTGTCTCCCCCCCCCGCAGAAAAGAAGGAGTAACATTAAAATGCTATTAAATCTCCCTGGAAATGAAAATTGGTCATAGTCTCTGTGCATACAAATGTTTATAACTCATTGATGTTGTGGAGCAAATACACTGTGATAACAGCACTTACATGTAAATGCACGGTTTTCACCTAATATTACCCAATTTTTGCTCAAAGTCCAAAAAACCAAAAAAAAAATTTTGACGGGCTGTCATTGAGAACGGAAAGGAATATTGATTTTCTATGTGGGACCTACCCTTAGTTATCCTAACAATTATCCCTGGGGATAGTTAGAGCAAAATCTAAGTGTATGGTGAACTCCCATCCTGCTTTGGCAAGGAAACCTTACACGTCATGCAAATTGTAAATAGTACGCAATAGGTGAAAACAGTTTTTGACAAGTATCTTAAAAACCTTTGACTTTTGGATATAAAAATGTATTACGAGCCCCCATAATTTGGCCATTCCGCACATTTTTGAGTGGTCTCTCAATCTTCTAGATCCAACGGTTCTGTAGCTACATCAGAGTACTTTCGCTCAAAAGGGGCGTGAACCCCGCCAAATGGGCGTGGCCATTTCATCATTTTCGCGTCAGTGGGAATTATGTTACCCCCCCCCCCCACCCACCCCCCCCCACCCCCCCCCACCCCCACGCCCCCCCCCCCCCCCCACCCACCCCCCCCACCCCCCCCCCCCCCCAAGTAACCCCCCCCCCACCCCCCCTACCCCCCCCCCCCCCCCTTATTTTTTTTCACCCCCCCCCCCCCCCCCCCCCCACCCCCCCCACCCCCCCCCCCCCCACCCCGCCCCCCCCCCCCCCCCCCCCCCCCTCCCCCCCCCCCCCGAACCAACCAAAAAAACCCCCCCCCCCCCCCCGCCGCCCCCAGCCCCCCCCCCCCCCCCGCCCCCCCCCCCCCCTACCCGCCCACTCTTATTTTGTTCCTGGACCTTCACTTAGTGGATTCCTGAAGAAGTTTTAGCTCTTGACATATATTGCATACAAAAGCCACCATGAGCTACTAGAGTATTATGAGTGTGAAGTTATAGAAGATAAATTAGCATCAAAAGTACATTTGACGGCATTTTTTGGGGGGAGGGGTGGAAATATCACCACACTCCATTATGCTGCACACTAAAATGTAATGTGGATTCTGTTGACAAAGTGTAAAACCGACTACGAATCCATAAGCCATTTCCGTGCGGGCCTTAAAATTCGAATTTGTTGCACCCACCTGGTGATTAATTTTTCCAATATATCACCTTGAAGGGGGTGTCCCCTGACTAGGAAGGTAATGGTTTCCGTCCCGAAAAGTTGCACATTACATTTAGTGCTTCAAAAGTAAAAAAAAAAAATGGCCACCATTGTTTTATAAAACTGCTATTGTACTTCCATTATAGATAGGAATTTATCTAGGACTAAAGCTTTTTCGGGGGACATACCTAATCCTAGTCAGGGGATACCCCCTTTAAGGTTATATATGGGAAATTAACACCAATTGGGTGCAACGAAAGGCAAATATGATGAATTTCAGCTTATGGACTATACTTTGAATTTAAAAGACCGGTCGGTGGGAATGTGTATGTGAATGATCTTTAGAGCAAATCACGCCTAATAAAACAAGTTTTCCGTGGTACCAATATGAACCAGATATATGTTGTCTAACCATCATCTTGCTGAGTTGCCACTCCTAGTGAACTTTCCTCCAGTGCGCGAAAATTTTAATGCAAACTTTGGTACAACCTCCTTCCCGGTCGTATCTCAAAAAACTGGTGAAGGTATCACCTTCACCGGGGTAAGGGTATGCCGGCAAAGTCCAAGGTTGGGGAGAGGGGGTTGCCACCTATTCTGCACAGTGGGTGCATCTAAATATCTTTGTTTATTTACAACTATAGTTCCAATTGCATGCCACTCCTTTATAACTTAAAAACACAGGACAACCGATATTCCTGCCCTTTTTATGCAACATTGCCATTTTCTGCGACAGTGGCAATTTTGCCGGCTCGCGGACTTTATAATGGCGTCACTGTGACATCATACTAGGGATGTTGGTACTCCTTTTGGAATCAATGCAAGTGGTCTGAACCATAGTTCCCCACGGTTTACCCACTTTACAAGAATTCTCGCGGGGCACGGGGGGGATGGACCCCCTTCTTAGGTAAACCTTGTTCAAAAAATGCGCTTGGTAAGACTCGTGTTAATGCACCACAAACCACATCATTAATTTGACGCAGAATCAGCGTTACGAATATCAACTCATGGTGTACTTCCACAGTCCTTCTAAACTAACAAACAAAGATTTAGAAAATAGTTCTCTTGCTCTCCAATGCATAAATATGACATTTGAGATTCTCCGTTTGCCCGAAAAAACATGCCAAACAATTAAAGAACCACAAGTATTAAACAAATTGTAATGCTGAACAAATTAGCCACTCCAAGCAAACCAAAATCAGACAACCTATCAAGATATTCAACACGCTCCCCAATGCCTCTTTCCTGTAAAAGAGAACACGAACACTCGGTCTATGTACCTGGTATTGTAAGGGCTCAAACAACAGCACAGTAACCCAGATGATCTGAGTACAAGAGCCCTGTAAAGATTCCAACAGCTAGAAAAATGCAAATTCCTAGTGCACCTTATGAGGAAACCAACTATATAGTTGTAACATTTTGTTGCAGTAGAATCAATGACACAAAGTTCAAAAAAAGAAGATCAGAAGAAAACAATTATACCGAGTTTGCAAATGTTTTGCACAGTTTTGCCACCCAGTGAGTAGTTTGTCCTAGCATAAGTTTTAGATCTAGAAAATGCATGACTGCACACGTCAAGGCATGATTAGGAAGTTGGTCTTGACAGACCAGCATAAAGATTTTGTCTAATCATCTTGCAGAATTTCTACGGTCAAGTCCATACATGGTCTTAGCAATGTATGGTTATTCTGCAAATTGAAAAGGGAAAGAAGCACATATCAAGAACAATATCAACGACAAAAATAAGAAGAAAAAAAAGAATCGGTCCAATCACAGAACTCCACTCTCCTACGAAGGCAATAGTTACGCATGAGAAACTGTTCATGTTGGAACATTAGACGAGTTGTTCTTTACGACATGCAGGGAGTACAACATACCAATTCTTAACCACGAACCCTCAGGGATCCCTTTTATGTCGCCTCTACATGCAGGGAATACATCGGCTTATTCTTCACCCCGAGTCCGCAGGGGGCACAATGTCTCAAAGGAATTGGAAAAATCTACCATTTGGTACATCCTGTTTCCGTATTTAGTTGAACATCAAACGAGATACACAAAGTAACCCAAATGCTCCACCATCCGCAATCTGACAGGGCCTGCACCCCTCTGGAAAGAGCCAGGACTCGTCAAACTGAATAAGTAATGCACTGTATGTACCGACTCATGGCAGGAGAAAACCATGACAACAACGACACTGTTTGCAATTCATGCAGTGCTCCTGGGGGACCGGCACATGCTAAGGAAAAGTTAACTGCTAAAATGGCTAATGACCGCGGTCGCTGGAGGGAACTTGTGTCGCCTGCTTCTGCAAGAGCAGAAATTATTACGAATGTTGAGGATGGCAATACTGATACATGCAATTTGGGCAGATATGTGTTTTTTTTAATATTATAAATCAATGTTTAAGATCATTATTTTTGGGTTTAACATTCAAATGTTATTTTAGACCAAATGGGTATTAGACCAATAGATATTAAGACCTGTGGACATTAGAACCAAATGTTTAGACCAAATGGATAGTAGACTAAATGGTATTAGACAAAGGATATTAGACCAAATGGGTGTTAGACAGATGGATATTGACCAGATGGCTTTAGCCCAATTGGTATTAGGACCAAATTGATATTAGACCAAATGGATATTAGACCAAATGGATATTGACTAAATGGATATAGACCAAATGTAAATTAGAACCCAAATGGTGTTTGTGTTACTTAGACCAAATGGGGCAATAGACGAAATGCGCATTGGACTAGATGGGCAATAGACGCAAATGGATTTTTTAATTAGCCATTCTGGTTGTTAGATAATTGGATGTTAGACTAAGTGGCTATTAGACAAAGTCGTATAGCACAATATGGGTTTAGAAGAATTGAAGTTAGACCCATGGCTATTAGACCAATGGGATTAGACCAATGGCAACTAAACTTTCAAGGCACCCTATATAGTGTCATACGTAGTGATTTCAAATAGATCACACTTCATAGATTTCCTACCTTGTATTTGGTTTCTTAACAGTCATTTTGATCGAATTTATTATACAATAAAAAACCATGGGCTCTGTCCGCCCATTAACATTATAGCTACAAGCTAGCTACAGACTATACATACAAATGAATAGGACTCTTTTTAGAAGTTGACTATTTCCCAAAATTTATTTGCCCATGGTAATATTCCTGAAATATGCTTATGTATGGAGAACATACTATAGAAAATATTACCGACGGAATAAAAATCAATCGACGTAAAGTCATGTTGTGAATGTTAGTACTTAAAGTAGGTAGAATCTTTTGGAGAGTTAAATGCGGTGAGGTTGTCACTCGTCAAAGCAACGCCATTTTGAAGAATTATATTAGCAAACGCTGTGATGTAGCGTGTTGTAGTGATTAGTAGTGGAAAGGTTTGTACTTGAAGTGGGGTAATTTGTGGAGTTACAATATGATGAGTTGTTACGTTCAGAGTATTAGAAGAGTTACTTAAAAAGTGTGATGTGTGTGTTATGACTGGTCTTACTGTTTACATTTTGAATAATGGCAGTTTGTTCCGATAGTTTAAAAATATGGCGAGTTACCACAGAGTACATAATTTTTTTTGTTTGCTTCTTCCCAACATTACTTTTCAATATATGAAATTATATGGTTTACAATCAAAATACTTTCTGTACGGTGAAGGTGACAACTCACCATACCATATTTTACCCCTTAAACTGCCGCCACTATACTTGACAAGTACAAACTCCTTTTTAGTTCTTCGTATTAACACCCCAAACCAGAATGTTTACCAATCACAACTTTTGCAATAATCTGAATTAACTCACCAATTTAAAACTCTACCAAAAGGCCTTCGAGTTAGTTGGTAGTGGTTTCAAACATCCCCAATACATGAACATAAGACGCCATATCCCAAACTTTGCCATATCTAACTTTGACAATAAAGGAGGAACTCACCATATTTGACCTATCTTAATGACTACCCCACTTTAAAGTACAAACATTCCCAATTCGCCAAAATAATATACAACGATCAACTGTGTTGCCAAACAATACTCTTAACTTTTCCCACCTCCCTGAATGTGATATCTCACCATATTTTACTGCTCCAAATTTCCTGTCTACCTGCAATGATGGCAGCCACCAGTGCTGAACATGACGAATAAATTTAGTGTATTTTTATTCCGTCTACAATTTAAATGTCTCTTAAAAGTGAAAACTAAAGCTATTTTGATTTGCTTATATTTCAATCAAACATAGGTCGAACTTTCGCATTGTTCCAATAGGAAATTCACAAATTTCACAATTTATGTACGAGACCGTGTATTTTTCGTCTTTATTTCAATGCTCGCAGTTTCTCCGAGCCTCTAATATAAATGTTTGTGGTCACTTTCTCGGGTGTATCATTACTTGATCCTCGCGTATCATTGCTTTGAGTTGTCGCTTGTCATAGATTCTGCCAGCATCATAATAGGCCCACCCTTTAAAATATAAATATAATTACG
This sequence comes from Ophioderma brevispina, assembly GCA_023653785.1. NCBI lineage: Eukaryota > Metazoa > Echinodermata > Ophiuroidea > Amphilepidida > Ophiodermatidae > Ophioderma > Ophioderma brevispina. The sequence continues at coordinate 22,292 of JAMKCH010003988.1, forward strand.
GTCGCTTGAACACTTGAAATAAAGACTGCAGATATACATAGCATCGTTTCTCCGGATCCACGTAAACACCAGTCCTCGTGGCCTAGTGGTAAATCTCACGTCTAGTTTATAGCGAGAGGACCGGTTTCGAGACCGTGTATTTTTCGTCTTATTTAATGCAATGCTCGCCAGTTTCTCCGAGCCTCTATATAATTTTTTGGTACCGGTGTTAGATATTATTTGAGGCCTTTATTCCTTGAGAGAGTGGATGGTGGTGTTGTTAGTATATTTATTGTATGAACTAACATTTGTGCAAATTGAAAATCACGTTCTTTAATTTTTTTTAGGGACACCTGATAGTGAAATCTTTTTTACCACCTTAAGGAAAACTAGTACCCTATGTGTCGTACATAACGGACCCTCATTTAAATGGGATAGGATTTCGATAAGACTTACAAAACACATAAGTCAGTGCATATGGAAACTATATCAGTGGGAAGTCCATCAAGGTGTTTGTCCATTTTTTAAAACTAATATTGGATCAGAATGATCAAATTTTAATTCAATTTTGATCCGTGTCAAAAATTGGACAAATGATTAGGTGAGCTCCCCGCTGGCTATCTGATTTTCAGTGTATAAGAGAGGAGTGGAGTTTTTTTTTTTTGCGAGTTAGAAGAATTTAGTTGTAAGGAGCTCATATTCATAATGGAGATTTATGACTAAATTCAATCTTCATTATGCGGTCCTTATCTCTAAACTGCCCGTTCGCCATCATGAAGTCCCTTACGTACAACTGAATACCATCTCCATTACGAAGTTCCTTACACCTAAATCCCAAATCTCCATTATGATTTCCCGAACCTAAATTCCCTTTCCGCATCGCCATTTATGAGGGCTGTTATCTAATTCCTAACCCTTGCAATTTTAAACAGCGGGTCATCTTTGAACTCGATTAATTTAAGAGCGGGGAAAAGTTTGACCACTTTGTGGCAAAAGAGGTAAATAATAAAATTACCCATTCCCCCCCTTTGAGCCTCATTTAGTTTTAGACGGTTATAGTTGACAAGTGTAGTATGTATGAAGGTTACTTTAAATATGATACACGTAAAATGATTTACCGTTACCAATTACCAGTAAGTGTGTTAGCAACCTTCAAAAGTAGTTTTTTTTTATTAGTTACGTAACTCCGAAAATCCCTTAAGTTTTAGTTTAAATGTCTCTTCTAAATAGCGAAGAACCTGTTGGCGGAGCTTCGAAGTGAAGACAAGCAAACTACATATCTATAAATTCGGGGTGTACCCCATATCAGTAAAACTGCCTGTCTTCAGGAATGTATTTTCTAATTTATATAATGAATGAAAGGAAAACATTTTAAAAAGAGGAATAGATTTTAAGAATAAAAAGCACACAACAAACAAACAGAAATACACACAAACACAACTTGTTGGATGAATTTTAATGTTTAAATAAAAAAAGAAAAATTAAAAAAAATCCTCAAATTTACAGTATTTTAGTGTCAATTCTGCCAAGAAATTCCTTGTAATAATGACAGTATTACTCTAAAAGACAATTCAATCAAAACAGCTTAAAAACATTATATTTGTGAATGACTACAAAGATTGTGAATTGATGTATAGGGAATAACATCTACTAAAAACCAAGATGTTTAACATGGGACTATATCAATGTTCTCCATGTGAGGGCCTCGCCATCATCCTCCGCCAATCATTGCACTGAAATAAACGCCGATGTGACACTGACGAACACTTTAAAAACCTTTACTAGGCCTATCACAAGGTCAACCGAATTTTGTGCGTTTACTGCATAATATATCGCGTTTGTTGTATAAATATTTTAGATTCATAAACGTTTATGAAGAAGGAGAACAGGAAGAAATATGATTGGACAAAAATCATGCATTGATATTGCATGCACGGTGCGCATGTTAATGAGAGTACGCGTAGTGTAGAACGTGTTCACGCGCGACAATGGATTGTTTCATTTTTGACAGCGGTTGTGGTGTTTGCATCTTTTCGTTAGATAGAAACATCCTGCATTGGATTTCAGATTTTTTTGAAAATCTGTTGTCTTTAAAGAACTATTTATAGAGCGAGACATTCCATTTATAGAAGAGACATTCACATTTTTGACATTACTGACAGGATTAAAATTAACAAACGTTTAATCAGGGATTGAACACCCGCCTCAATTTCAGTGGCGTTGCTAGACTTTTCAAATCGAGGGGGAAAGAAGGGGCCAGCTCGTCCCCAGAGGCGGGAAAAATAAGGGTAAATTTCCAGTCTTCCATGGCTTCCGTGTAACTGGCAGTTCATTGCGGGGGGGGGTGCGGGCAGCAGGGGGAAAGCTCCAGCCTCCTTGCCCCCCCCCCCCCCCCCGCTGGCTACAGCCAATGCTCATTCCAACCTTTTACCTGTCTTTAAAAGGGAAGCTATAATCACGGTCGCTTGGGATTTACTATACATCGTTGTTGTTAGTTGATTGTTGTGGTGGGTGGTTGTGTTATTGGTGGTGGTGGTAGTAATTATTTATTATGTAAATAAGCTGTTTGAAGTATTTTTTATTTAATCATACAAACTGTTGTGAAGTACCTCTATTGTATACAAATTTCAAATGGCGGCAGGGTTCCTGATGAAACACCACAGAAAGAAGAATCTGTTAAAAGTTAAAAATGGAAACAGAAAAAAAACTATAGCTCTGGGCCCATAGGCCACTGGTATACAGCCGATGGTCAATACGACCCTTGACTTTGACCCCGGGCGAGCACAGCTTTTTGTGAAGGGTCCCAAGCTGATCATATGCCTGGGTCATGTAACCATGCTACCTTGCATATATAGCAAATTAGCCAATTTGGTCTTATTGTAACTTTTTTTTGGCAAATTTTGTGACCATTTTTGACCCCTTTAATGACCTTTGACCCCGATTATAAAAAACCTCATGTACACGCGAAAAATGCACTGTTCCAGTGTCATAAAAAAAAAATTCTCTCGCAGAGTATGGAGAAAAAAATCGTGAAAGTGGATGAGCCTAAAACCGAAAATGACGTGTAAATGACCTTTGACCCCCAAAATTAAACTACCTGCCATGCATCGATTTTTAGCTTTCAGAACCGGAAATGACCCCTTTAATACCCTTTGACCCCTTATCCCTGAACACCCTAGATGAGGAGGGTCAGTGGTACTGACAACATTTTGGTTGTTTAAATCGGCTTCTCCTGTAGAAGAAGATATTTTTTGCAATTAAATGGTTGACCTTGTCCCAAATCTGGTCACCCTATAGGGGACCTTGCGTCAGTGGTTCCTCTGACCAATTTTCGTGGCAATCGGATTAAACCGTTTGGCACTAGTAGCATCTTAATGTTGCGCGGAAAGTGAAGAAGAAGAATCGGAAAAGAAAGATAGGAAGAAACGCCCACAAATCAAGACCTAGCAGCGCTACGCACACGGCTAGGAAGAACAACGCTAGTAAACCAGAACACAGCCGATTTGCAATCGACTGTGTAAACAAATTCTTGAAAATTTTTTAAGCTTACATTGAAAAAGCTACCTCATTATTCGTTATTTTATATCGCAATAGCAGAAATATAGTTGAGATGAGATGAGAGATGTTTATATATAGTTTAAACCAAAACAATCTATTGTGCCATTTGTGGTTGCCAAAAAGGGAAAGAAAAAGTCTAACAATATTCACGCAAATTTTGCCTCATCATCGCTAATGAAACAAAAATATTAACCGATTTCGACCTAGAAATCTGTGTTCAGAAGTGTCATTTTTGCGATGCTAGGTCCTACATATTTGGGAAAATAAGGGGAAAGAAATCTTAATTGGTTCCTCTTATCCCATTTCTCTATCCTAACGTGCACCGATTTCTTTAAAAAAAAAATTTGTTCTTCAACAAATGGGTTACGTAAGCGTTATTTCGAGTCCTCATAGACGCATACCCTTTGGCACGTTTTCTACAACAGTGGAATTATTGGAGGGGGTTTCATCCCATGACAAAAATATTGCACATTAATGCTATAAAATCCCCCAGTAAAAGGACTTTATAGTTCTGTATTTTCAAAATTATCAACCCTCCCTAGAAAAAAAAAAAAAACGATTCCCAAAAATTGTGAAAATGATCACAACTACGTACAATGGAGTTCCAGGGTAAGGCAAAATTATAACCACCAATCAGACATTCTTCAGGAGGTAATTAATTCATTCATATTTATTCAGTTCAGGTCAACAGTTGCCAAAATTTATTCAAATAAAAATAAAACATTAAAAATGATATTCAAAAAAACATAAAAAAAAAACATGTTGATGAAACAAGGAGAGCCCAAAAAAAGGCACAAGAGTTATTTCCATCACATACAGAAAACAAGACAAAAGAGATACACCACTAGCATTCCAAGGAATACATGCTCCTACCGTCTCTCAATTCTGTTTTTCATGGCAAGATGAGATTTTACCTTTTTTTGAAGTGGGGTCGTAACTGTTGAGCGATTTAATAGTGCCGGAAGGGAAGAGTTCCATGCCTTGTCGCAGTAATTTTGGAAGTTTTGCCAAATTTCCCCTGAACCCTAGGAACTACAAAATAAGGTGGCTATCTTGGTATTATAACGTTTTGGCTTTATATAAGGTCCCACTTCCATATCTACATCTTTTAAAAAGTGGGGTGACACGGGCACAACTTCAGAGTTCATCAGAGGTGACACATTGGTGTTAATGGATAATTAATTATGAAAGTAATAGGGCTTCAAAACAGAAGCCAATCCCTGAAGAAATTTTGCTGGAATGCGTCCAAGCCACTTCTTTTATTAGGCTGCAATTACACAATTCAGAGTAACAAAATCAGAGGTAACAGGGAGAAGGAAAGCTGAAAGTACCACCCGTGATACCCTTATAATAATAAAAAACTGTGAAAATTTCTGTGAGTCAGTGCCAATTCATTTTGGGTGGGAGGTAGTGTTTTGACAAGGTTACTAGCAAACGTTGTATAAAAGGTGTTGATGTTGTAATCAACAACCTTGGGAGAATCAAAACAATCTCCACCATTAATTTCCCAGACGACCATTTCACTGCTCTTGGTTATGGTACTGTAGCCAAGGGTTTTAATTGTTGCCAAAGTTTTTTTTTTTTGGATTGTTTTAGTTCATCAATTTACTACTAAATACTACACCTGGCTCTTTTATTAATATCCCTTTTGATTTGATTACGCATTTTACAGTACTCTTATCAACGATCAGCATTAAGCGGTCTTCTTGAAATTACACAAAGGTTGGTCCCTTGTCATAATATCTCAAGAATATTGCTAAATTTTTTTTTTCCCCCATCCAAGGTTCTGTTCTGGACTCAATCTAATTTGTTTAAGCGCAGATTCAAGGTTAGTTTTTTTTTTTAACAAATTTCTGATTTTCACCATTTTAAACATGAACATGTGTTCTCTCATTACCAACTAAGGTACCACTGCAGACACATCCTTGTCCTGTGATTTTTGCCGATTTAAAACAGCGATTTGGACCATTTTAAGGTTTCACAAAAACCCCCATGGTTTCTTAACGGCGGGAATTTAATCACATTTCACGCCGTCAGCGCAAGGCGCCAGCATCGCGTCTCGCGTGATTTTGCTGCGCGTAATGAAGAGTGCACGTGTTTAATGTACTTTTGCGCGAAAGGCCATCTTGGAAAAAAACGAAAAATAATATTTGAAAATGTAAACAAAGCCGAATTTAGACCAGATGAAATTTCAATTTCATCTAATTTCTGGGTTAGAGACAAAAAGATGTTTTGATTCAATAGTCCATAAAGGGTATTCATCACAACATACTCAATTTTGAAGTTCAAAGATAAAGTTATTGAAGAAAGAGATAGCTTGAAATGGTCGTGAAAAGTCACTTTTTTTACTAAAAACACGGATTTTTTCTCAGTGTTTAATTTTCGCAAAATTTTGGCAAAAGTTTTCAGAAAAGATAACTCCAAAAAAGACCGAAGTAAAAGGCAAGGTTTAACTTTCCCACGATAGCATCGGTCTTCTGTAGGGAACGGATTTCCAAGTTTTCATTTCTTCGATTTCTTACATAAAGAATATTCTCCAATATGTACTCAAATTTTGGAAAAGAAAAAAAAAAAAATCACGTTTTTTTGACCCATTTTTCCTAATATTTCGAAAAGTAGGCTCATTTGAAAAAAATGAAAAAAAAAAAAAAAAACATCCTAGACAAATTGTCTTGTTTTAAAAATAACATAAGAAAACATGAAAAATTCAAAGTGTTTTTGTTATGCTGTTGAAAATTTTGGTGCCAAAATCCACGTTTTTTTAGTATTTTTCTCAAATAGGAAAGTTTGACATTAATTTAATGCCACCATCGGGGTTCATCGTTCAAATTTACTTTATAGAAATTATACTTTTTACATAAAATAATCAAATATTTGCAAAGTTACTAAACCAAAATAGGTGTTTATACTCGGAAAATCAGGGTTGACACTGTTCTTAACTGGTTGCTAATTTCATCAAGAGTCTTCAAAATGCATTTTGAACAGATCCCATGCATGATTAACATCGGTACTTTCATAGATTAAAGACCAATTTATTTGACAAAATAGTCTGCACTGGGAATTCTAGTGACCTGACATTTATAACTCTATGGTGACCTACTTGACTCTGAAAAATTTACGTTAGAAGGTGCGGTCGCTAAGGGACCAATATTGATGTACCTGATGGACAAATCGTCTAGGATTATTAGGAGGAATATGATCAAATGCAAGTAGATGTTGTATCAGGAACACTGTGGTGATTAGTTGTCGAAGGAAATTAAATTAAAGTGAGCAAATAGTTCCTTAAAAAGTTAAGCTTTTTTTTGTAAAAGTCAATTAAATATGACATCATCGTACCATAGATATATCGCACAATCAGGACACTTATTTTTGAGACGGATTCTTCAAAATGAGTAAGAAAGTGATGTTCATCAGGGAGGACAAGACAACACCCAAAAGGATTGGTTTGTTTTTGGTAAAAAGATATAACGCCAAAGGTTTCTAAATGTAAAAAAAAAAACACCCTCAATTATGATATTTTAGCCCAAATTTTTTTTAAATACCTGATGTACACATAAAACGCTGATTTCGCCAAATTTTGAGAGGGCGCCGTGGGGGCAACATTTGACTTTTTTCCATTTATTTAACCATCATGATTTTGTTGTATTTATAGTACGCGATAGGTCTCTCGTTTTTAATGTAAATCAAGAATCTGCACCAATTCAAAATGATAAGTATTACAAAAGATTTCGGTATTATAATCATTCTGCATATATAGTTAAAATAACAACATTTAGTTGAATAGTTTAAAACAGCACCTTATACTCAAATCATGTCACTGTGCTAACCGAATATTGAAAAGCACTGAGTTGTCCGGATTGAAAAACATTTCGCTAGTCCGAAAAATAACGGACTAGCGCAGTGTTTTTCAGATGCGGACTAACGCAGTGTTTTCAGATTCGGACTATCGCAGGGTTTTCAAATTCGGACTGTGCGTGTTTTTTTTCAAATTCGGACAGCGCAGTGTGTATTCAAACTGGAATAAAACCGGCGTTAGTCCGAATGCCATTTTCGGACTAGCGCAGGGTTCAGATTCGGACTAACGCAGGGTTTTGCAGATTCGGACTAGCGCAGTGTTTTTCAGATGCGGACTAACGCAGTGTTTTCCAGATTCGGACTAGCGCAGTGTTTACAAATTAGGGAATCTAACGCAGTGCTTTCAGCTTAGGGACTAGCGCAGTGAGTTTTTATTTTAAACCGGTTAAAAATCTTCGTAGTCCGAATACTTTCGGACTAGCGAAGTGTTTTCAAGAGCGGACTAACGCACCCATTTAATATTCGACTCTAACGAAGTGTTTTCATGCTTGAATAAAACAATGGCGCAGTCCGAAATATATATTTCGGACTAGAGCAGGGCTTTTCAGATTTTTAATTTCGGACTAGCGCATTTTCGGACGAGTTGATGACATGTTTTATATTCGGACTAGCGAACTTCTTTTTTCGGACTAGCGAAGCAAAATGCGTTTCGGGACTGACGCACCCCTAAAGATAGGAATTTTCTTGTGTTCGGAATAGCGACCGTTCGGACTAGCGACATGTCGGACTAACAACGTGTGGAATAACAACGTGTAATGAAAGGCGTTCCAGCAGCCGTTGAATTATTCGGGATGCCGATATTAATTATTCTGGTACAAAATTCCTGTCGTGCGACCATGGGACATTGTAGAGGCTTAACCATTCACGCCGGCCTGTATCAGTTTATAGTTCCCTAGCCAGTTACCAATGCAACAGGTTAAAAATCGCAATTTTTGTGAAAACATTGGGCGCGGCTGCTGCTCTTCAAAAAATGTGGCTAATATGCTTTAACTATTGACCTCCCGTGAAAGCGCCCATAATATTTAAATGCGGCCCTGGCCATTTTCAGAAAATATGATATTACTTCAATTGCCTGCAAATTGTAGTCTAGGCCATTGAAGAATAGAGATATATTTTGTACCATATAAAAAAACATACCCAAAACAGATAGGGACCTTAATGAGAGGCTAAGCATCCGGGAATTTGTAGGCTAACTTTTAAAGTTTGCCGTAACTTAAATCAACAAATGTGTCTATTACATGAATATCATAGAATCGTACTCATGGATATTAAAACCACAAAGGTCACAGACCGGTCAAACAAGGTACATGCCGTGAGAATAAACCCTAGCGTGTGTTTTCTTGTGTTACACGCCATTTCCGCGTCGTCTGCTGAATTAATGTCGCCGGCGACATTAATTATAAAATCGTTCTGTTTACCCATAAGCGCGCTGATCTGGACTAATTTCAGTTGAGGGCTAATGTATATAAAAGCTTTACAACCATGCAAAATTATCAATTTTTAAAATTCGTGAAGGCGCAGTATTTTTCAAATGTGCCTGTGTCTCTTTAATGTATTGAATTGTACACCCACCAAAAAGGTTAACCCTCGTCTACCGAAGGGGGGGGGGGGTGGTTACCACCCCCCTTCAGGGTTTTCCCCGACTTCCTAAAACTCCCTTTTTGGTGCCAAATTATTTAAAGGTCCATGGCCCGATCGCTAATCGCCTCGTCCCCAGAAGCCCCAGATTTTACCGGAAGTGGTCAACATTTTGGTATCTGAAGAAAGCTACTATTTTTTCTCATGTACCCTGTGAAATCTTAGAGCGAAAGGATGTTTGGTTTGGAAGTTATGAGCGAAAATACGCCCCATTTTGGCCGACCAATAATTTTACACAGTACTCTGTGGGGCTTACAAAATCACGTTTTTAGCTCTCGCATCAAAACGGATTGAAATATCGGCGCGAAACTTTACAGATGGGATTTTGGAGTGAAGGCCAATCTATCATGAGGAAAACTTCATATCCTTAAATCCGGTCATCCCCCTTTAATGTAATTGTCAATTGACATTTTCCGCTCCTTTTCATCCAAAAACAAACATCCAACGGGGTATGGGTAAGATATAGGCCCGGTGATCCCAAAGTGATGGATGGGGGGGGGGGACCCCTTTTCGGGAGAGAAGTACCAACATGCCTAGCACAGCACAAAAACATCATAGGCACTTGATTTTAGTACAAATAGATAGCTATGGTCCTCCTCTTTCTATTGATATCAAAATGAGTACCAACATGCCTAGCATTACGTCACAATGACGTCATAAAGTTCGCATGTTAGCAAAATTTCCATAGACACACATAGGGAAAAAATGTTAGGAATATCCGATTTTCATGCGGTTTTTGGCTCTACTTGATGGGAAATGATTAGTTATATATAATGAGAGCATTTTAGTGCTATAATAATGTTTTTGAGTCGCTAAAATTGCCAAATATCAATTTTCCACCGTATATTCAGTATTTTCATACTTTCCTCAACATATGACGTCATAGTGACGTCATAATGGAGATGTTGGTACTTATTTTAGTACCAATGGAAAGAAGAAACTCTAAGCTACCCTGTGGTACCAAATTTACAGGAATCAGATGTTCAGTAACGAAAACCACAGGGGTGTGGTAACCACCCCCCCTCCCATTTCGGGAGTTTTGTTACAAAAATGAAAAAAAAAAAAAAAAAAAAAAAAAAAAAAAAAAAAAAAAAAAAAAAAAAAAAAAAAAAAAAAAAAAAAAAAAAAAAAAAAAAAAAAAAAAAAAAAAAAAAAAAAAAAAAAAAAAAAGGTAGACGAGGGTTATTTAAAATATCACTTTGTTTTCAACTCAACAACCACCCTTAATTTTATGCAGTTTATTATTTCTAGCAGTATGATGATGTATTTTTTGGGGTAAATCTTGAAAACTGCAGTACAACTTTCACTAGTGACCATGTGTTTAGGAAAATCCAAAGATCAGTTTAAAAATTGAACTGATGGCAAATCATATACAAAACGTAGATGATTTAGACACTGTAAATTGAGGTTTTAAAAGGGCATTTTGTGATCCACAGCCGCGTCCACCCGACTTACCTAAAAATGTTGAGATTTTATATCATCTGAACCGTTAGTCGCCTAGTAATCCACGTGTGCCCAATCATACGTGCAAATTTCGGTCGCTAAATGACAGAAAATTACAGCACAGTAGCCAATGGACCGTGGGAAACGAGCCTTTGCTCATACTCACAACCGTAAGATCGGGATACCTCAAATTTGTGAATAAGGCTTTTCTCAAGGACATCTAGTGATCACTGAATAAAACCAGAATGGGGCTGAAATCCGAATATGCACCTTGAAGAGGTTAAACACAATCTAAGCACAATTATTGTCCATATTCTAAACACGTTTAATTCCTGGGCACTTTATTCGCTTCACAGATAACAGCGTTTTTCTATCCACTGTTATATCCCCTCAAAATTTGATATAACACTTAAGTGGCCCAAACTAAAAAAACTTCCGTTAGTGCCAAAGGGGGGGGGGGGGGGGGGGTTTCATAGGGACCCAACCAGGATAACCACTTTAACGTGGGAGTTTGATCATGACAATAACACAAATAAATGGAAATATTATAAAAAATTAAAAAAAAATACCACATTAAAATGAAAATACGACCTTTGACCTATGACCTATGGCCTATTGAAATGTCACTCTCGAAACAGAGTGTGGTCGAATTTTCCATCCTCAGCAACCAAGATAAAGATTTTGAACCAAAATAATTAATATGATCTACTATAGAAAACAATTCAAATCATCATTGCAAAATTGAGCCAAATTTACCATCTTTAGTTTTTCTCGAACAATTACAAAATCGCATTATTTTTACCATAGACTTTCACAGTTAAGAGCACGGCATGACAAAAATTAAAATGATGCTTAGAATATAAAAGTTATTGATTTAAGTATTACTAATTATTAATTAATTGCCTCCGAAGGTATATATATCTAAGCAAATAATCCCAAGATTTAATTACTTTAACTTTTTTAATAGTAAAATATCTTATTTTTTCACTTCCGTTAGTGCCCAAGCGGGGGTGGGGGGGGTCATAGGGACCCAACCTAATCTATTCTAATGAAGCCGTGGGCGGATTTAAAACAATTTTTTTGTATCAGGAGAAGGGGGGGGGCCGTTATTCATAAAATCAGCATAGCAAAAACTCCTATGAAACAATTTGATTGCTGAACCGAGAGAAATCGCAAAAAAATTCAAATGTTGGTTTACTTGGAACCCCCCCCCCCCTTGGGCACTAAGTGTTTAAAATATTTTCTCAATTTTTATTGAGAAAAAGATTTCTCACGGGGGGAAAAGTACTTTGTTTTTAATATAAAAGGAGAAAGGGGGTTACCTGAAGTGTTGTTTTACAAGGTGCACCTGTGAGATTGCACAATAGGGCGAAGGGGGGAATTCCCCAAAGATTAAACTTAGCAAACTGAGTCAACTGTTTATGCATTGAGATCAAAAAAACATTGCAGAATATGAGGTAATTCTCCAATAAATGTTTATAAATGTGATGTGATGCAATTCAGATGAGGGTAATTTATGTTAGTTCCAATTGGTCAGCTAGTGCAAGGTTATGTTTATGCATGATGCGTGGTATAATATCTATTTTAAGACTTGGGAACTTGTGAAAATGATGGTATATAGCAGGGTTGCAAAAAAGTTTTTTGATTCGCCCAGTAGGTGTAAGTCAGGAGCTCAACCAGAGCTCTGGCGCTTACGTATAATTAATTTGGTTATAGCTAGTTTTAATCTACACATAATGTAGATTTGAGCTTACATAATCGCCAGGATTTTTATAACTTGGATGCCGCCAGATATCATAGCTGATCTGTTGTTGCTGGCGTCTTTAAGCCAGAAGAGCTTCAGTTTTTGGAAATCCAAAAGAGATTCCAGTTTGTGGGTGCAAATGGGACATTATCGACGACTGATGGTGAGAATACTGGACTGTTTTGCAGAAATTAGTGTCGGTCGAGGGAACACCCCGCGTCTGGAACTGCTGGACAAAAATTATCTTCAAGACTGAGAAGTTTCCCATGGAATTATACGATGGGATATTTATGTGAATATGCGCTTGTCATTTTGGAGTCTTCGCTTGTGAGGGACATGTTATCGTTGAACTGCAACGCTTTTGTGGACATTAGGGGACAGTCTTTGGCGAAATAGGTACACTCATAATACAATTGTTTAATTTTACTATATATGTAAAGTTGGTTTGGACATAATCAATTCTGGCTCAAATAGATCTGCTACAAATCATTACATGTTATATTATATAAAAGTCAGAATCCTTTGTGCACCAAGGTCATTTATTTGTGTTTGAAAGGAGTTCTGACCTTGAACATCCACCGAGACGTCATAACACCACTGACAATGGACATTCGGGTTTGTAGTAGAATAGATTGTGTTATACAATAAACATGTTAGAGAGCTGCAACACTATTCCACCTTCAACTTCCAACTTATTATTTCCATAAAAAAATCAAATACACAAAGAATATACATTTAACAGGGAACAAAAATATGGAGGAGTTGACAAAAGGCCAATGAGAACAGCCTGGGGTCAACCCCTTAAAAGTAAATGTTACAACGCACAACTAAAAAAACAAGACATTCAGTCAATACACACGAGGAAATAGACAATGTTCAATGCAAAAACTTATTAATTCAAATTGCCATACAAACAAGAATTACAGTATGGTGGAGTAGGACAATGTTCAAAAGTATTATTTGTATTTGTGAATATTCACGTGTAAGTGATTAGAAAATGAGTGAATGAGTTTGAGGTTTTGGAGACTGTTGCCCCAAAGTGTTCCACAGGATAGGACCAGATGTTCGCACAGATTGATCGGGGAAAGAAAGAAAAGGGAAAACTTTCTTATTTCTGGTAAGAGTGTAATAAGCTATTTCTCGGGCTATAATTATG
>JAMKCH010003989.1:0-33353 GCA_023653785.1 Ophioderma brevispina
AGGAACCGAAGGGAAGTATTTGTAAGCTTCAGTTCATTTGGTTCAAGAAAAATATCGATACTCTGCAAATTTGATTTAATAGACGGTATTGCGTTTTCCAAACGGTAAGATGTTACTAATTGGGTAAGATTTTTCAATGGTGCAAATATACCGTCTTCTACACTTACGGTTATGTTTTCTAAATCATCATAAAAGATGTGCAACCGTTGAAGAGGTGTTTGCGCAAGGTTTTGAAATGTTTTGTTGTTTAAAATAATAGGACGATGCGTGACTTCCGCTGAAGAGTGGTCGCTTGGAGCTTGTAATTTATGAGTGTGTAAGTACAGACTCGAAAGGTTTGTCAGCTTATTAAAACCTTCTCCAAAAGTGAAAGATGAAAAATAATTTTCAACCATCACTAACACCCGTAGCGATCGTAATGGTGCTATCGATTGACTAGGAATATTCGTCAATAAATTACTTCGAATATCCAGGACAAGTAGTTGTGCAAGATCGCAGAAAATATTATACGAAAGGTTGCTTAAACTATTGTAGCCAAGATGCAATTTCTGAAGTTATGTAACCCTTGAAAGGACCTCGGAGCCAAATGCGTCAAGAGTGTGTAACTGAGATCTAGCATTCTTGCTTGTATTAGATCTCTAAAAGGAGAACCTTCAATCGTTTTAAGTTCGTTTTCATGAATGTCCACCTCTATTAACTTTCCTTGCCCAGCAAATATAGATTGCGATATATTTTGTAGGCCGTTCCAAGTCAAATCAATCGATGTAATATTTTCTGGAAGAGGAGGAATGGAAATGAGGTCCCGGAAGCTACAATCCAGATGAGACAAATTGAAAAGTTTGCACGGTAGAATGCCCTCCGGGTATTCATACTCCGGTACATTTTCACTCTTTGTATAAACCAAGACAAGCGAAAGGTCCAAGCAAAATGCCAAATATTTCATGCACATTGAGAACTTCATTATAAACTTCGAAGTCCATGCAGTGAAAAGAACACTTGTCTTAAGATATTTGGACGACCCTCTGGCGAAATATGAAGCAGTTGCTTCAGTGTAAATCTCTTTCCAATAATATTGGTCAATTTTTGTTTTACGATTGATCTCGTTATTAGCCGCGTGTCATACTGGCATTGTTGTATTAGGAGTCACTTTTTTCAGCGCTGAAGGTAGAGCAATCCGTTTAGCATCATGCACGTCCCTGTATAACCATTGCAATGAAAAAAAAACCTTTTTACAATGTCAACTGATGAGCCAAAAGTATACTTTCCTGTATCGAAGCCAATAATGGAAAGGATATTAAGTGTTATAAGATATGCATAAGTCATGCAAGTTATATCAATCAAGCATTATCTTGGTTTCGCTTGAAATAATGTATCGAAACAGAAATAGGAAAAATATTATTGTCTGCGAAGCATGTTTCTGATGTACAATAAAACTACTATCTCACCTTTGTATGACCGTAGTGGTAACAAATAAAATACGGAATAAATTCAAGGGAAATTTGGTAATTTGTAAGCTTTTTGAAGACATAAAGCCAAATCAACTTTTTTGTCTTGTCGAGAGATCTCGGAACGAGACGATGGAACTCCGACCTTCTGTAGTACATGCACAGCGTGAATAGAAAAGTGTGCAACAGCTGTAACTGACCTTGACTTATTTGTGTTAATTGAAGCGTAAAATTGTTCTTGCTTCTGTCAAGCGCATCTAATTTACTTCATACTCTGAAAAAATAAAGGAAATCGACTGAAAAATAAACCAGGTCTGAGAAGTATCATAATCTGACTTTTTTCCATTCCAATGGGATTCCAGAATGGCCAGCCAGATCACCTGATCTCACCCCCTGGATTTTTTTGTGGGGTACCTGAAGTCTAAGTTGTTCCACACTCCAGAACCAGCTAACCTTCGTGAATTCAAGCATATTATGTAGGGGCAGAGGTAACATCTCTGCGCCGCATGATGGTTAGGCGAGCACCGAGGCGAGCTGTCCGTAACTTTGGACCAGAATGGGGCCATGTTGAAGAGACGCTTCATTAAAGAACTTAAGTCCAGTAACCAACGACAACTGATATTTCTATTTTAACCTATAAGCACAACAAGCTCACACTTTAGTCACTTTCAAAAGATTTTTTCAGAGTATAAAGTAAACTGGATGCTCTTTTGAAATGCAAAAATTAAATTGATGGTTCAATTCACACATCAAGGTCAAAGTTATAAGATATAAATAGTGCAATTTTATCGGTCAATGTTTCTTAATCCCCGTGATAAGATATAAAGAGTGTAATTTTTAAATTTATATGGAATGGTAATCCAGACAAAATAAAACGCAGTCGGATTATTCAAGATTATAAATTTGGTGGTGTGAGATTTGCCCCACGTTGAGTCCCATATGAATGCTTCTTCTTGCGTATGAGGCAGCAGCTAAATATGTTGTATGCGTTGGAGCCAACTCACTGTTTATTGGATGGGGTTTGAGAAATCTGTGTCCACCAGTGGACCAAAGGTAGGGCACTCATTGAGAATATGATCCGCAGTCTGTTATGGAGAACCACATTGGCAGGCTGGCGATATATTGCTATTGAAGCGACCGACTCCTGTGCGAATCCGGTTTAAGGTGACCCATTCCTTGCGTGGGAGATTGCTGCCAGGTGGTAGTTCTGTCTTAGGTGTAATAGAGAGTTGATCTGGTCTTGGGGTATCTAGCCAGGCAGTATGCCATGTCGGTACATGTTGAAAGGGGAACTGGAAAGTTAGCAGCGTTCTGCAGAAAGGTCGGCGAGAGCGCGGTCTCTGTCGACCCCGAGTTTGATGTTATTCGTTGACTTGGTCTGCGCAGGTGCTTGTTGTCCCCCCCAAAGCCTGGGCCGTATTCACAAGTTTATGCGTGTGGTGTTCTCTCCCGAATACTGCAGGTTTTTTGTCAAACTCCTGAAAGCACTGGTAGGAATTTTCAGATGGTGAGGACGGAGGCCGCCATGTTGGTTCTCAAGGTGTCCCGTTAGTACTGTGTCAGCTTCCTTTTGGGCGAGCTGTTGCACCATGGCTGTGCGGCATCTTCAGCGTGCTTGGCCCAAGCCAGGCAGTGGTTCGAGGGTCGTTGGGCTGGCAACACCATGAAGATCCAGCAAGTCGGCACAGGGTTGTTCCTCGAAGATACATTGGCGCATACGACTCGAGCGTCCGGTAAGTAAGCTGCCGTCAAACTTCACTCCCAAATAGGTTGTGTAAGGATTTGTATGCAAGGTTCTCAAAAAAGCTCCATTGAGTGGTTGATTTGAATCTGTCGATTAAGTCTCTTTGGTGGTGAGTGAAGGCAAGAGCGGTGGTCTTGGCTTCGCACAGCTTCAGTCTCGGTTCTTGAGATTGCTGCAAGTAGGGCCATGTCTGTATTAAGTGTGCTTTCTACTTTCTGTCCCAGTTGCTAATCCGATTGGAAGGGCAAGATCCGTCGGCGTAAACCATTGTCTATTGTTGTTTGAAGGTTTGGAGGTAAACGCTGATATACCAGTTTAAAACAGCAATTAGGAGCACAGAAGGGGGAGTTCAAAGTGGTGAACAGAAGCGGTTAAAACTGTTCCATATCTTAACACGCTAACTAAAAAAAATGGTGATTTATATCAATTTGGTAACGGTTTAATTCTGTTAAATGGATATTACAACATTTTGGCACGATGTATTGAATGCTTGGGCTATTTACGGCAATTATGATTGCGACCTTAACTTAGATTATAATTGTATAGCAAAGAATTACTTTAGTGGATTATAAAATTGAAATTGGAATGGATCGGTTCTTGCAGACATTGGAAGATGAAATGTATATTTTCAAGGTCTTTTTAAATGTGGGTGGTAAAATTAATTCCTTTTGATAAATTTCGTGCCTCTTACAATTTTAACACAATCATTTTATTTTTTTTATTTTTTTTAACACTTGTGTATAAGGGGGGTCCATGTGGACCCACCTTTTGTTTTTCGTACGCCTTTTTTAACGCGTAAATTACTACTTTTGCCAAAAATGTTATGTAATTGCCTAAGTATCAGTTGCCGCATATTTTGGGGGGGGTGGAAAAAAATTCAAATCGGCCATGGCGTTTATTATTCTAATTAGCATATATTAAGCATTTTTGTTTTGGTGGCGCTATTTAAAATTTGTTTTTGCCCCTTAAATCGTAAACTGGAGTAACTTATTTAATTTTTCTTTCATCAATTTAAATGTATTTATTCTCTCCTATTATGAAAGCAATTTTATAAAAAGTCCTTCGGGAAGTGTTTTTTTCATTTTTTTTGGCGGGGAATTGTGTGCGTGGTACATAAAATCGGTTTTGGACCACCATTTGGAATCGGTAACCACCGCTTTTCTTTTTTTTGCTTATTGGTCGTGGTTGATGTATCCCACAAGGACCATAGTTTGGTACAAAGTTACACAGGCAACGTGGTTTTCAATAGGGGGTCCATGTGGCCCCCCTCCCCCATAAACACCAACGGAGTGCACAAGACCTATACACTTTTTAAAGTGTTAATGTGTAAAAAAAATATTGGAAATGTATTGGGTAAAATATCAAGCTTTCTATTACACTTAAATAATAAAGCCTAAATATAAGGTAAATTTAATAATAAAGCTAATGTTTGCAAGAATACTTTAAACCTTAAAAATTCTAGAAAAACGTTAGGCTAACACCAAACAACAAACAAATTGGAAAGCGAAACTTGACCCTAGAAGTGACTTGCAAAACGATTGGCATTATATTTCCTGCGTTTAACCTGCAAAGTAATATTTTTCAGATACAAAGGTAAGAGTAATTTTCAGTATCGCATCCTTAATCACCCTAATTCAAAAAATCGGCATCTTATATCATGCCTCTAAGAGATAAGACCTATTATTTTCTATGAAAGTGAAAAGAACTCGTGTTCACTTTTTTTTTTGTTTCGTGCTTTTTGTGATGAGATTTTTGTGAAAGCTTCAAACAACCTCTGGAAACAAATTACTACAAAAGATAAAATTGTTTATCGGCACGCACGATGATCTTTGGTTTAAAGGAGACAGCGCTCGTAACGTACATACTACAGGGGTATCCAAAAAATTTGCATAGATGCTGCTGACCCTGACCTAGATATGATCATTCAACCGTAACTTTCTGGCACAATCGTAATACGCATTCTTTACACTACATATTCTGAAAAACAAAACAAAGAAATTACTTGAAAAAATGAAGCAGTTATGAAAATTTTTGTACACCTTCCCATTTTCTCCCATTCTAATGGAGTTCACACAGTAAAGCACATTTTGTGTAAAACCAAATCATTATAAAGTCTGTAATTTTCTTCCAAAAATTGTTTGCATTAAATATTGCACAAAATGAAATGGATCTGAGAACTCTTTCAATGATTAACAGCATATTTTAATAGCTTTGAAACAGATTTTGCACGCCGAGAGTTCTTTGCATAGAAATATTGCTCAAAATCGCCTTGGATCAGATAGAACTTTCATCAATGACATGTTTTGAAACAATTTGAAACAGATAACGCATTTTCAAAAAGAGTTTTTGCACAACAATATTTCACAAAATAACACTAAAGACCACTGATATTGCGCTTGCCCAGATCACAAAGTCATTCGATTCAGTTTCAAATCTTTATAAACATTAAGTATAAATGGTAGTCTGGAGCTTGGCAAAGGAATTATAAAAAAAATTATGTCTTAGCATCTTCAAAGAAGTCTTCTTTCAACATTGATTTCTAGCTTTCAATTTGAATAATTGTCTTCAAAGTTATTCCAGCTTATGACAATGGATTTTAGCTACTTGAAGCTAACCATAGTTAAATGAAAGAGAAAGTTATTAAAAAGAGATCTTGTTTGCACCATCTGGACAAGGTAGGGGTCAAATTTTTAAAATGTATGCCATATTGTCCGTCTAGTCATAAGGATTCCAAAAATGTATAGTTTGTACCATCTATGACCATTGATTTGGGAGTTATAGGATAAAAATGGCTAAAATGGTAAAAAAGGTTAATTTCTATTTGTACAGGGGTCAAAATCAGAAGTTGCTCCAATTTTGGTAAAATTGAAAGAAGTTGTTCATCTAGCTTAATGTGTCAAAATAAGGAATAGTTTGTACCATCTACAATGCATAGTTACCATGTTATGGGACAAAATAGGTCATAGGGCAACATAATCCAATTGGTGTTGACCTTCTTTGACCCTTATCTCCGTAAGTAAGCATTTAACATAATAAAAACTATACCTTTTAGGAGTCCTCTTACCTCATGCAATAATTTGCAAGTATTTAAAATATAATCAGATTAACTTTTAATGTTGACCCCTGTACAAATTGAGAGGGATCAAGTGTTGGACAATATTTTGTTGAAAATGGCATCTGGGAGTTGAAAGATGTTGTTGTTAAACATTTTGTTAATAAGTACCCCGGAGTAAATCTTTTGCTCAATGTTAAAGTCTGGAGTAAATTATGCTTTATGTATTTAATTGGGGGGAGGAGAGAGGGAGTGAGTGAGAGAGAGAAATGATTAAAACGTCAACTTCGAGAGAGAGAAAGAGAATATCACGAGGAAGGAGGGTACTAAAGACGTTAAAGAAGAGAGTGAGAGAAAGCGACACTAAATAAAGAGGCAGAGAGTGTGTGAAAGAGGGGCCAGAGAAAAAAGAAAAAATAAGATCAAGAGAGACAGAAGGAGAAAAGAGGATGGAGAAATAATTTTGTTAATAACTCAGACAACTTAATTAATACTTTTAATAGAGATATAATGGCATAGATATTACGAATTTGGGGGAGCGGGAGTAAATCCATTTTGTCATTCAGTGTACTAAATCACTCTGGGTATCAGGTGTGCCATTAAATATCCAAAATGTTTTATGTGCTCGATATTTATATTTCATTAAGTATTAATTTTTCTCATCTTATAGGTTATTTCCAGAAGTTGTCTTCACCGTGATTCTTAAACGACGCCCTCTCTTTCACGTTTTTAGTTTTATTTTATCGTGTTTGCTGTTGTCTGGTCTGAACCTGCTGGTTTTTATTCTTCCAACCGAATCTGGTGAAAAGGTGTCTTTAGGCATCACAAATCTACTGGCGTTGGTTTTATTTCAACAACTAATTAGTGCTGCAGCACCAACCAGTTTAGGAGAGTGGTACCGGGGCCGGAATAATAACATTTGTCATCATAGCTAAATTTGACCGTAGGGATGTGGAGTTCATGAAAACAGGTGATGACAGAATTAAAAGTGGTGGCAATTTGCATACGACGCCATTTTCCAAAATGAAAGCCATCTTGAAGCCAAAAACACCTAAGAAGACAATTTTGGTGTTAAAAATGTTTTTCCTCGGTCAAGGAGTTCAATAAAATTATTCCCAATACTATAAAATGTTGCATGTGCCGACATTTTCAAGATGGCTGACATTTTATTGACACAAATCTCACATTTCTTATTATATAGCCTATGAAGTTGATTGTGGTGTAAAATTAAAGATTTTCTGGGTCAAGGAGTTCAATAAAACTATTTACAAAACTGTCAGATGAATATAAAAGTAATGGAAGTTTTCATACGTCACTATTTTCCAAAATGGACAACATATAAAAGGCAAAATCTTTTATATATCATGCTATACAGCACCTAGGATGACGATTGTGGTGACAAAGTGTATGTTTTTTAGGTCAAGGATTTCAACAGCAATATTCTCAAAACTGTCAGATGAGTCATGAGTCATGTTATTCATGGACTACCAATGTGACACCCAAAATGCGACACCTTGACTACTCTATATTTAGGCCTGTATTACTTTAATAGAAACTATTATGTGTTTGTTTCAGATATGTCAAGAATAATATGGCCCCGGATTTCTAACAATTAAATGGTCACGTGCACACCTGTTGGTAGTCAATGTTTGGTGTTTTTCGTTCATGGGGGTCATAAAGCGCAGCTAGGAAGTTCTAAGGAGGAATTACTGAGGATTCTGTGTTGGTATTAACTATCAAGCATCTGGATTAATATATTTTATCCCTTTGCCAAATTAAGCTTGACATTGCAGTAACTTAACACTCTTGGGTACTTGTCCTTAAAATATTGGGCTATCTTGGAAAAAAGTGACAAATGCAAATAAACACCACTTTTATATTCCTCCTACAGTTTTGAAAATAGTTTTATTGAACTCCTTGACCCAGAAAACACTCATTTTGACACCAAAATCATCTTCTTAGGTTATATAATAAGAAATGTACGGGTTTCTTTGACGAGATATCGGCCATCTTGAAAAATAGCCATGTATATAAATTTCCATGACGCAGACAATTCTGGTAATTGTATATTGAACCTCTTGACACAGACACCATACCATACATTCCGACACTAAGTCGCCATAGTAGTGCTTTTACCTTTAAAATGGCTGCCATTTTGGAAAATGTTGATTTATGCAAATTGCCATCACTTTTATTTTTGTCATCACGTAGTTTCATGAACTACACAACCCAATGATCAATTTTAGCTATGATTGCAAATGTTATTATTCCGGCCCTGGTTGGTAGAAATCTAAGGCCCTTTTTCACCTGATGCTGCAGCACTACATGGCCACGATGATCAGCAAACATTACATTTACTGAATTAACTCAAAGGGGATCACGAAATTAATTTTAAATTATACCAAATTTTGAAGCTTTTATCTTCTGCTTTTCAATTTAAATGTCGACCTTTCACAATGTATCAAAGCTTTAAATTTATTCCGCTGCCACTAGAATATGTCAGCTGCCTTACAAATGCCAAAGGCATACTCATACCTTTGGGCGGCGCTCAATGGACAATATTCCTAAAAGCTCTCTATTTAGCACCTGAGTGGAGAGAAGCAAGCGAGGTAAAGTGCCTTGCCTAAGCGCACAACACATTGGCCACAGCGGGGCTCGAACCCAAGACCTTTGGATCATGAGACGGTCGTTGTATCCACTGGGCCACATATGCCCTCAATTTCGGTATCAACACTTCCCCTCCATACCCAGACGGCCTGAACAGTATGCATGAAGACTATAGTGAGCTTAGTTCCGTATGAAATATTCCGTATTTTCACGAAAATTATATGTTATACGACTGATACATCAATCACAAACATATGTATCCAACCCATAAACCCACCCAAACACATCACATCATACACACACGCACATGTCCACCCCCACACCCACACCCACTCGACTCACGCCGTCGCTCGCTCACGTTTATTATCATCTTCCTTTATTTTACGAATTCCTTGCAACTTTGCAGCATAGACAGAACGAGTTCCGGTATGGCAGGAGATATGGTCCCCCGGATTCACAGTCCACCTACAACGGTGAAGAATAGGGCACTCGATTCAATTGACTCTTCACGCAACATTAGTGTCGCGCTTTATTCCGTTGTCGTCTATGGAGCCCGGAATATGGCTCCCGGCCGACCATATCTCCTTTTACACCGGCAGCAAAGTTACCGGAAAATTCATAAATAGTCTATAAATTAACGGACTTAGTTATCAATTTTTTGAAAAAAAGTGATCGAACTGTCTATGTTTACGAAGCCCTTTAGCCAGATGGATGTATGTATATATTCTCGTCAACATTTTCTCTTCAACAAAAATGATTAACCTCGTCCAGCGCGATGACTGATTTTCGCGATTATCATGTTTTGAGGAGTCCAATGTTGAAAATATCGATCCAAAACATGATAATCGTAAAACTCAGATGATTTACGCCTCAATCCGCTATCATTTTCACAATAAGAAGGCTCGACGCGTCTCTCCCAATACTTTTGCCGCCCCTTCAAGCTCGACCAATAAAATTTGGGCTCGATCGACCCAATTTAAATATGAAACAGGTATGTAGTGTTGTAGACATAAATATTATGGGTGGCCGTCCGCCATGCCATCCAACAAATGTGCATACTAGTGTCGATCCTATAACCTGTCAATTTCCTTATAAATCAATCACATTAGTTTTAGTAGCAACCGTCCTTTTTGTTCTCACCTCGCTATTTAATCTTCATCCTCGCTGTTTTTCGCGAAATGTTCGGTACTTACACTCTAATTTTGGAATCAGAATAAATTACTATACATAACTTTAAAACAAGAAATTCGCCGTTCGCAGCTATTATTCTCAGAATATATAGCGTACACCATCTTTTTGTTACTAAGCCCACTAAACAATACAAACGAAGGTTAATTATCATTATTTTTTCATTACTAATTTTGCCACAGGCTATTACTTCACGCCAATGATCTTGGTCGGTTGCTTGTCCATATGTATCCTCCTTATATTACCATGACAGGACATGGAAGAATCCTTAGTCGAATACAAACCCATCTATAGATCACGAATCATATAATAAAGTTGACACGCACTCTCGAATCAACTGTTTCATGGTATTTCAACCATCGGATATCGTGTTTGGCCTGGGATCAAAAGAAAATTGTTCATTTTCGATTACATACTTCGCAGCATTAAACCATTTCTTCCACTATATTAATAATAATAGTACAATTACCATTTTTGTTGTATGCAATTGGCAAGGTTGCACATTTTCAGAAAATGAATAAATGCCATCTCAATTTCTTTTCTGATATCAGTGATCAGGGACATACACTATATCTGCATTGACCCAAGCAAATAATGGCGTATTGATAATACATCCACCTGTTATTCAGCGGACAAAGCACTTCAGATTCCCCTTTGTTTATTTGGACTGCCGCGTCTTGTTTACTGTCAATGCAGCTGAAAAGATGTCACGCGTTATAGACTCGTTATCACCGCTCAGTTAGGGTAGACGTTTCCCATAGAAGCCCCCAAGTACGCAAATGGGTAAAGTCCATTGAGTCCCGACTGCCTGTATGATGTTTGTTAAGGCAGCGCAAGGACGGAATCAAAGGCATTGCCTCATTTGTATACTTGGACTCCTAGATGAAATGTCAACCCAGTTTGGATTGAGCGGGCCTCGTTCGCGATTAAATAAACTCTGAAGGTTCTACTGTGAGTTCAATAATTTGACTGTATATTTCTCATTTATTGAAAAAAGAAACTAATGTCAACAAAACTCATGGTGGATTTGCTTAGTAGCTGTTAACCTAAACCATCTTGTGCAGAACAAGCTCCTAACTTATTGCTGGACCTCTCATTTCTATTCAATTACCACAGGTATTTAGAAAAATACCAAAGAAGGGGGTCTAAGGGAACCTATGCTACAACACGTAAATTTGGAATAGAAATGGGGGTTACGCGGCAAGTTACTGTAAGTTAAGTTTGTTTCTGCAAAAAGAGTTATAGTCACATCCTACCGAACAACTTTCTTTCATGACTTTTTGTTCATCTTTGTTTCCTTTTCGGAAAATGATTAAATAACGGTCAAGGTTATTGAACGCACAGTAGAAGCCTAAGGTTTATTTATTCTGAACGAGGACAAGGATCTTGTGCTTTGCGTCATGAAAAAAAATAGCTCAACTATCGGTGATGAGCACCTGAAAAATCTGTTGCAGCTGTGTGGGTAATAACAAGGGCTCTGTACTTCCAGATAAAAAAGTGCTTAATCCTCTGCATACCGAACAGATTTACTGGATATCACTGTGCTATATATTTGCTCGGGTCAATGCAGCATGGTGTACATCTACGGTCACTGATATTTAGAAAAAAGAAAATTGTGATGACATTTTTATTAATATTCAATACACCTGCTCCAGAAATCAGTTCTTCGCCGATATGCTTAACCAATTCCTTATGCAAGAATCTTTCTCTCTGTCCCATGGTAGTAGACCCATACAAACGCTCCAAATTTTGAAAGAGCGACATGGAGGGACTTACCGTCGACTACATGCTGATTGGAAGAAAGTGGCAAACGCTCTAGATACTTTTTCTAGCAGTGGGGCCTACAGTTCCGGTCATTCTCTTGTTCATTGTTACAGTGATTGTGCTTATAATTACATCTCAAAAAGGAAACATCGAGTACTCTGAACGTCAATAAAAAATACTCAATATTTTGCAGTTGGGTATATTAAATCATATTATAATTTTTTAATCTCTTTAGATTTATCGATCACTGCTTGTGCGTTTTATATCCGAAGATTGCGATGGGCAGTTTGTCTGCTTTCAGTCAGTGGAGGCGACTATAAAACGACCATTTTTTATTTTCTTAAACGACTATAGCACCCGCAATGGTAACAATAAGCATTTCCGGATGGAGAAAATATAAATAATACAGTTACACAATAGAGGGCGCAAATGGTACACACCACTAACTCTCCTACACCATAGTCAATGGAACAAGTGACAACGTTGAGAACCGTTTCCTTCACATTTAAAATCGACAGAGGACAATACAACAATACCACGCCGAGTAAAGGCAAAAACACCAAATGATCAAATTTACAACATTGTCACCAGATTTTTTTAGTTATAATCACCAAACCCCCAGCATTTCTAAACGCCTAGCACGAGATCTCTAAACTCGGTAGCCTAAAATTGGGCAAATCGATGTCTAATTGTTGAGGCGCTGAGTAAATCGCCTCAAATTTACTGTGCAAATGCCATTTCTTGGAGGAAACCTACCAGCTCTAACATGTCAATCAGAAATTCCACACCTTTCTTAATATAACATAGTGCTTTATCAGGCATTTTTAAAGGATTTTTTCAGATTTTTGTTGACATAATCCAAAGACAATTTGGATACACTCTTTTCAAACAGAAACGAGTGATATACGAATTCGTGAAAAATGCATCATCAATGGAGATTTTTGAAGAAAAAAAATATTCTATCTACCTTTGCGAGAAGCTTTTGAAGCAAAATATTTTTTTTTTTGAAAGACTTGGTTTTGAGAATACCTGTCCGAATTGTGTTCATTCCAAAAAAGGCAAGCTTTTGGCAAACAGTTAGTAAAGTGAGAACCAAGGTAGCATTGAAAATTGTAACAGCGTTTGCAAAACTGATTGTAACTCATTCCGCAAGTCATCTCACTATTTAGTATATATAGCAGTTAAATCCATCTTTGAATTAAGACTCCTGTAAAAGGGCGCACACCTTATTAAGATCACTTTTTATTAAGACTATCAATTACTTTATCAATCCAAAACTGCCCAACAGAAGTAAACGGAATCTGTTTCGTTCGAGTTTACTTCTCAAGTAACCTAATGCAAGCAAAATAGACATATAATATGTTAAGAATCAAGATGACGAGATTTTCAACTCCCTTCACGATTAAAGGTATAAATTTTACCCTTATCTTAATGAAATACAGTTCAAGACTAAAGAAGACACAAATAGACTACTCAAAACATATACGTTAAGACGGGAGAGGACAGACAAAGACGTGAGGACAGACAATTTTGGCAAGCGATACTACATTTACATCAATATATGTGGAAAGTTTTTATCAGTTTTAATAATAAATCAATTAAGAATTACACATTGTAGTGAGAAATTAAGTAAGCCTTCTATTTAAATTGACTAACAGAAGTATAATCACTTAAAGATATTGGGGAATTTTATTCCATAGAAGGGGACCCTTGGTTCGACTTGCATTCCTCCAGACCGGTGCTGAATTAAATGTCGAACCAATTCGCTACCCGGAGCATTTTACCCTTGCAAAGTAGTTCCGTTAAAAAATCAGGCAACGAATTATTATGACACGTAAGCATATTAATATCTTTATAAAATTGTGAATACCAGCGAATAATTAAAGTAAAAAAATAAAGGATGCGTATGCAGCACGATTACTCAGATTTGCTACCTTGTCCGAATTATTTACATTTTGTTTAACATGAAACATATTCAAATTACATAATATACTACAATAATATATATTGGTAAATACTAAAGTATTAAACATGGAAAATTGGTAATATCCTTTAATCTAAAAACAATACCAAAATATTTTTTAGACAGATATCAGAAACTAAGTGTCTGTGCATGCCAAGTAGACCCTTCATCCAAATACTTCCTAAAAATAGTATGAGAAACTTTGTTTAATTGAAATTTGTCAAAATTGATAACTGGTTTAGGGTCAATTAGTATCATCAGCATGAATAAACAATAGAATCTGCTGATGAACAATAACGCTATCTATAGATACAAAGTAAGGATCCAAATGGACATTGTGGAACACCACAGTTAATTTCCATATTTTGTTAATTAATTATTTATTATTAAATTCAAACTGAAAAGACTAGATATAGAACAGAAAATAACTGGATCCATCTAGATGTACCAATGAGTAACCTTTGGGATTGGGTCAATGATTCAATGTTGAATTTTCATAATTTTCACAATAATTCACTCCCCCAATAGAGTGACATGAGTGACATGCACGTCAACGGCGGGCCAACGACAAATCCGTCCCGACAGTATGCATGTACAACTTCGAGCTATTAATAAAATATAAATCGAAACCAGAAAGAAAAAAGCACGCTTATAGGGCTTAGCAGTTTAATGACTATCATCTCTTATCATCATCATCATTCTGTTATGTTTTTACTTCATGCATACTTAATTAGAACATGACAATTGATCAAAGCATTGAGTACGCTAGTCTAATGCCGCGATGGACCTTTTCGAGGCGCTTTTATCAAATATCCCGTAGGTGCAATAATTGCTCTGAATCTACCGATTTAGAGCACTCCTAAAATGGAATCTGTAAGGGTATTGAATTTTGAACAATCTTGTTCACATTCAAAAATGTTAGGTTTCAAGATTCTGAGGAAGAATATTAAATAATGGTTTGACACCACGGGAGAAATAATAATAATCATAACAGTTTAGGCACACTCGTATCAGCAGTTGGACTATTAGGGAACACAGCTCTATGGAGTAATATTTCTGTCCGAGGATGCATCAAACTATGAACAGACTTATCAAATTAGCAATTAATTGCAGATCATATTTTAAAGCATGTTTTCTCTGATTGATCATTTGTGGACTTACGCTGTATCCGATGGAAATAATTAGTCGCAGACCTTCCAGAAGTAGCTTCGCTTGTACTATGTCGCAAGCAATTGTTCACATTAACTACTTGGATCAATAGGACTGTTACCATTGGTAAGCCTGGAGCGGTTACTAGACATATGCCATCCTATGAGGTACCGAATGATTACCAGTAGAAAACGTACGATCAGATTGATTACCATTGTTATGGCTATTAACAATAGTCATTACAATACTTGTAACTCCAAGCTGGGACAAACTAATCAATAATCTGTTGATCTGGCCACACAAATTGAAGCATAATTGGATTACCCAACACCAAATAAATACTACTGTGGTTGCACGTTTACATCAAATATCAATATGTTCACTACATTTGCGAGAGAAACGTTGTTGTTGTCGCTTTTCTTGGCAAGTGCTGTATTCTACGTTAAAATTGTTGCTGCCTTAAGTAGCAGCATTGTAGTAGCACACAGGACATTTCAACCTTGTACCAAGGATCGCGACTGAGAAGATGCGTAACAGGTTGGTTCCGTTATGGTGATAGTAAATGGCTTGGTATTCTTATTGTTGCTCGGGTCTGGCCCGTTTTAAAATTTGTATGCCTAAGGGGATTTCGTGGCGTTAATACAAACAGTATATATATTTCTATGGGTTAGGACGGTTTTGCTTAAAGTAAATTCGGCGATTTCAACCCTTCATATACCAGTTCTGCACTCAAGGTATATCGCGATGCATTTATAGTGGTGTTTGGTTGCAAAAAAAGACAACCCGACATTCAAAGAGATACCCCGAATATTATGAAATACACACGTTAGTTGATATATTATAATGGTGACTGTAATGGCTTTTATAAATTACGACCAAAAAATAAGTGATAAAATAATGTTCCTGTTACGTACCCCGCAACATGGCAATTTGCTTAATCTTACTTTGGTAGTCCATATGTATATCACTTCACTCGCTAAATGCCATTTTTTTCGGTGATCGTAAGGTTGTAATCATTTTTGCCTCTAGGGAAGTAAGGGAATAAATAAAAACTCTAAATGTCAATATCTATATTTTCTGGATTTGAACTTGGAATGCTATTTTTGTTTCCTTCCTGGTTTTTATCAAAAATTTAAAATTAGTAAGAAAGCATGTTATCAGCCCATTTCAACCCAGCACCAAAGGATTAGCAGAAGGGCAGTGTTAATTTCAAACACATCCTGCGGCAATGAGGGACTAAAATTCCAAGTCTTGCTAAGGTACCGCCTATAATAGACCGTATTCAATTATGACGTCAGCCACCAGACATGTTGTGGACAAGATGCATAACATTACAGGACTCAAACATAAGCTTGTCATCGATCCGTTAGCGATTTTGCACAGGGATATTTGACAGGTGAAGGTATTGGTAGTACTGGAATGCGTCTATCTTGTCCCACCAACCATGGCTGGCTAGGGAATACGTCTATACCAAGGGGTGAAGCCAATTCAAAACCAGTCGTCCGTGTGGCGCTGACATTTTGCAATATTGCACGGAAATAATTATTTTTAGTTTGGGTGCTGTATACAAAATATGTCAAGTGTCGATACAAACAATCCGCAAAATATCAGTTGTTGGATGTTTGGGGGTTGCTATTGGGTGTTAATGTTTGTCTACCATGGCCACACAACGAATAAAATGACACGTAAGCCGTCTTGATTTAATAAAACCGCCGCACTGAATACATTTTTCACCTAGCGCGCATTGCATTCTGAGAAAAAAGAGTATTGACACAATTGATCCCAGGTTACATTATTATTACACGTGGCAACCTCTAACCATACATCAATTTGATCACTTAACGATTGTGTATATGCAAAGAGGCACCAACAGTATGTGGGAAGCAAAAAAAGGGGGATGGCAGCCACTGCTTTCTATTGTTGGTACTTATGTTTTCTTTGTGGCGGCAAAAACATGCGAGACGATGAATTTCTAAAGATTTGGTAACGTTTTGCCTCTCTATCTATCATCAACTCTTTGGAACCCATCTTCCTTCTATCTCTTATCATATAAGTACTACAACACACGGCGGTTAGTTTCCAGGCAAGAAATGGTGTCAAGCGCCAATTCGCTCCCGCCTTGCATTGACTGCCAATTGGAAAAATTAAGAAAGTTCAGACTAGGCAATTATGAGCATAGCGAACCATGTTGTGCGTTCATTTGCAAAATAGGTGATTGATGTACGGCAAGAATTTCGCGCGGGGACCAAAATTGGTTTGTGTCAGATAAATAATGGAAAAGAGTGGTCGAGCGGTAACGAACAATTTGGTTTCCAAAATGAATTATGCCTGAGCATCTGTAGTGATGGGGGTTCTTTAGCATTCACATTAATAGCAATAAGTTAGATCGGTCAATAACAAGTTTAATAAGTGGATCCTGGGTTTCTACCGGAAATCATTTTTACCAAAATTCCTATCCCCACAATGCACCACGATGTACGCGTAGATAAAATAAATAGCGCATATATTATTGCTATGGTGTTTTGTTTGTGTCATTACGGTCATTTTCTGTCTCAAGGGCGAAAACCGTTTTGCTGTACTAAATTTTAATGTAACGACGTACTCGTGATTGCCTTGATATCTTTCATTCTCGAATTATGATAATTTTCTTCCTTCCTGCTCATTGTCTACCCCTTTAACTTCTTTTTCTAAATTCAAACATATAAAATGCATCAGGTACAAAAACTGGTGTTAATTTCTTATTATATTTTCATTATTGCTGGTCATTTATTCATTGATTATATGAAACATTTCCTACAGTCCTGGCTCATTGTGGCTAACACTTCTCTTCAGCCTTTTCTACCCACTCTTCAAATGTACCAATGTTAAAAATGTTGTAATTTATGGTATATATTTTCACTGATGGTGATTAGTTTTTCACTTGGATTATGATATTATTTTCCTTCCTCCTTGCTCATTGTCTACCCCATTAACTCTTTTCTAACTATAATATAAAATGTTCCAATGTCCAAATCTGGTGCTATATTCATGTATATATTTTCACTGATGGTTATTATTTCACTGGATTATATGATTATTTTTTCCTCCTTCCTGTGCTCATTGTCTACCACCTGCAATTCTTTTTCTAACTATCTACTGTACAAATGATGTTAGCTAAGTTTATATTGACATTACTGCCTAATATTCTCACCTTGATTATTTATATAATGCACCAATGTACAAACGGTGGTTCATTTCTATATTTTCTTGGCATTTTACTTTTAGTTTTTCATGTATAATTTTATCACAACATCTTTCCCCAATCTTCAGTGTCCGAGACCTTTCCTCCGCTGAGTGTAATTATGTTTTGTTTTCATATTGCATACTGCATCTATTCTTCTCTTGGAAATAGATATATTTGTTCTTGTCTTCAATGTTGTGTTCGTATTGTCTTAGTGTATAAGGGGAAAACATACATTAAATGTGCTATTTGCAGTGTAAAATATTTAAACATAGATGATGACGATAACACAAATTAAATAAAGGCAAACGATATTCTCATTTGAAGTGCACGCGCTTAAGTTCACACGATGGTCGATCAGAAATGGTATTGTAAAAATTGGTTGGTCTCCTCTCTTCCCTTTAACCACAGTGTTTGATAATGATGAATTCATTCATGACCTAAATAGCTTTCACCAAACAGAGATAATGATTTATAGCTTATTTCCCCAACATCAACCCATTCGATTCAAACATAGATGATGACGATAACAACAACTTTAAATAAATGCAGCGATATTCCCCAAATGTAATGGGGCCTGTAATTACCAGCACCTGAGTGACCTCCTTTAATGATCTTATAGAATAACATCAACTTTTTTATGAATCCATTTTAAAATTCCCCAAGCAGCCTACTATAAACCTTGGAATCAATTACGTGACGATCTAAAAAACACTTTCCACAAATTTTTCCATGCTTAGCATTCAGAGTGAAACATGGTTCTCGGAAAATCGAACGCATCCTGCCCTCGTCCACATTGATGCGATACCTCGTCCGAGACGATAGGAATTGTAAGAGAGGGGTCGGTGTTGCGCTTTAACGTTTCTATCTACTGAACTAAATTACAAGATTCGTCATGACGCTAAATTTTACCCTCTAATCCTCATTATGAATCTCTGGTCCTTGAAATTGTATCCTCCCCATCCAAGAATAAAATAATCTCGGTTATTTACAGAGCACCTGACTCGCCTCCTATCCCATTCATTTGATAACCTGACGAATTCTACATGTATTAACTTAATCAACAAAGAATGCAAAGATACTTCATCTGCGGCGCTTTTAACTTTGACCTACTCAAACATTCCTCACATCAGTCCACAAACGAATTTTTAAACACATTTTATCCGCCTCATTGTAACCCCTTAATTGATAAACCGACACAGTTTCCACTAAATCGTCCCACTCTGATGGATATATATTTACAAATATTCGTAATACCAAAATAATACCAGGCATTTTATTCATAGACATCACAGATCACTTCCCTGTTTTCAGATAACTAAAATTGTAAAAGGACAAATAATCCTAATCCTAAATCCAACAAATATTACTGACGATCGGTAAATACATAAAGTTTGTTACCTCACTTGGTATGAGCTACAACAATATAACTGGAACTATGTCACGAACTGTGATTCTGCATGGTTAATTTCTAAATTCACGATTTTATATGATAAACACTTACCCACTTAAAAAGAAATAACAAACAAAGAAAAGCAAACCTTGTGGATCACTACAGGCATCCTAATAAATAAACTCAATTAAACCTAGAAATAAATTATATAAAACTTACCTTAAACTCCCAAATGAAGCTAACAAAAATAAATACATTAATCACAGAAATAAATTACACAATTAATTAAAATATCGCCAAAATTTATTTCACAAATAAATTTAACTCTTATAAAAACACTATAAAACACATGGAAAACCATTAACAATATTCTTGCAAAACAAATAAAGCAAAATCTACATATTTCACTGATGGTCCTACGAAAATTACTAATCCCACAGACTTGCTGAGAGATTCATAAGTTTCTATTGTTAAATTGGCCCCAATTAGCCAGTCAGATCTTTTCCAACCAGCCTTCCATGATTTTCTAAAGACACCTTTTTTGAAAAATCAATTTTTTCAATCCAACAACACCAAGAAATTCTGGGATATTATCTCCAATTCCGAAATGTAAGATTTCTTTTTGGTTTTTGAATGACGTTTTAGTCCCTCATGTAGGTAAACAAATTGTCCCCATTCCATCTGTCAACCACTTGCCCATGTCTTTTATCTTCCCTTTCACTGGGTGTTTTCCTGCTACTGAAAGTTTCTAAAGTCATTCCAGTTTTGTCAAGAAGACGCCCCGCACTCATTTTCCAATTATCCCCTATTTCACTTCTACGTGTTTCTCTAAAATCCTCGAACGCCTGATCTACAATAGCTTGACAATTTCTCTCTCTTCGCACAATATCTTCACCCCAATCAATATTGTGCTTCTAGAAACAGCATTCCACTGATCTGGCTCTACTAGAATAGAGCATTTAATGATAAAATTCTTCGGGGCTCTCTCATTGATCATCATACCATTGGTACTTTCTTGACCTATCTAAGCGTTCGACAAACAACCATAGACCATTCCATTCCCTAACCAGCTTTTTCCCCATTATGGCAAACGTGCTCCCTTAGCGCTTCTTGCAGACTATCTTTCCGATAGCACAATTTACCTGTTTTGATACTCATGTCCGTTGGTCGTCTCCTCGTTGGAATGTGTCCCACAAGGCTCTATTCTCGGGCCTCTTCTTTTCCTTCTCTATGTGAACGACATCCCCCCTTCCTCTGATCTTCGTTGCTTTCGTTCTATTTGCAGATGACACTAACATATTCCTCTCCTCATCCGCAACCTATATACCCTCATAAAAAAACATTCAACACTGAAAGGGTTCATTCACAAATTGGGTTTAAAAAGCAAAAAGCTGCTCACTTAATGTTAAAAAAACTACTACATTCACTTCCCAAAAAGTCTAACAAACTCCTAAACTCAACACTACAAATTGATAACTCCAAAATTATCCCGTAAATAACACAACTTTTCTAGGCGTTGTAATTGTTGACAAACATATGAACTGGAAGGACCATATCCTCCAAGATCACAAATCAAGTGTCCAGAAGTATTGGTGTTCTTAGAACACTCAAATACACACTACCCACCTAAGAGCTGTTTCACATTATACAATACTCTTGTTCTTCCCATATTTCCCTACATAATATTGCCTGGCATTTGCGAATAATACAACTTAACCTATCTCACACTGTCTCCCCCTGGAACTCAAATCATCCCATCACCTTGATAGATATTTTAAACTTCACAAACGAGCACATCCGTATTTGTAACTGAGTTCTCCCTATTTTACCCATACTAAAACTTATTCACACGTTAAAACACTTAACATATCGATATAAATAAGCTTTCAAACCAGCACTCTTCATTGTACCGTTAGTTAACAATAACCTTCCCAAATCATTTTGAAAACTTCTTCTATAAACAACAAAAGATATTCATAAAGTATACCACTAGACATGCCAACAAATTTTTATCCAATTAAACCACTGTTGAATTTAACTAAATACTCAAATCCCCAATGTCCGGTCCTAGGATTTGGAATTCCCTTGACCAAAATTTAAAATCATCAATGCACCGTCATAAATTGAAATCAAATTTTAAAAGTCACTTATTTCCATACTAATTTACGTATATCCTCTTTACTTTTGGTTTTTCCTTGTTTATGTACATCATCCGCTTAATTTTACCATAACTTCCATTGCATAAAATTACATACCATTACTACTCCGGTTTTACATTTCTATAAAATACGATTCAATTTAATTCGGTACACCGTAGCTGCCGCCAACATCTTGGCCTATTACCATTCTCTTAGGCCGCATTTCGTTGTGCTTATTCTGCTGTGGCACACCTCTTCCCGATATAGGATATAGCACTCATTAACTTCGCCATTCTCAACTGTTATGTTTTTAATAAAATCTTTTAAAAATATTATACACATTGTTGACAATCACTTCCTGTACCCCCTGTCCTGTTTCCTGTTTTGTTTGTCCGTCTTAGTTTTTGTTTTTTGTCCGGCCGTTGGATGGCCCACAAACTATTAAGTCCACTTTCTTCTGTGTGGGGTCAATCTTAAAGTTCATTTGATCTTAATGGCCTCTCCCCCACACATCTTCCCCATACTCTTCATTTTATTTCATTCAACATGTTTATTATATGCTTTCTATAATCGGTTTGTTTTTAAAATGACCAAATCTTAACTGTATTACCTACTCACGTATAATGATATTAATTATTTATAGATTTAAATTTGGATGCTTTTGTATTCATTATAGAAAGTATACTGCATATTCACTGTATAATTCTCCCCTTGTTTAAACACTATAATTCGATAAGCGTTATTGTTTGTCATTAATGTAAATCGATGGAAGATGAGGTGTGAAACAATAATGTCTAACTGTCCTAACTGTAACTGTCTTGTAAATTTTTTGCGTCACAAAATATGGCGCGTAGTTTAAAAGTAGGCGCCACTAACCTCGAGCGTGGCATGGAGTGATATATATCTACTCGTACATCGTTGTTGCATTGTGGGATAGGAATTTCGGTAAAAAATGATTTCCGGGTAGGAAACCCAGGATCCACGTATTGCAGCCACAAGTTCAAAAGTGCTCGAATAGCTTATGGTACTACTGTAGCAAAATATTTACCCATTGATTTCTTCTCGAGCCAGTGGGCACATCGATAACTGCTGTAGCACCATGCTTTGTAACAACTAATGGCACTCACCGATGTTGTGATTCTAAAAATGTTATAGGTTTTCCTTGTAAGTTTTAATTTTATTATTATTGGTTGAATGTGTAATATTCGTCAAAAGTTTTGCTTTCAAGTACCTGAATCTGAAAAGTTCATGTCGTTTGATGTTAATATGTTTACTAAACTGTACCCCCATAGCCACAGATTACTAAAATATTGGAATAACAGATTAAAAAACCGGTGACAGTTTACTTACTCAACTGTGGCCATTACTAAACTGTGTGTCAGTTTTATTCTGTGGCCACAGATTAAATACAGGGTTGTGGCCACAGATTACTAAACTGTAGGTACACGCTCGGGGGCACTGACAATAAGAAGTGGTACGGATATGTGTGGCTCTTAAGACCCCTTTCAGCCTGCTAATCCAGCGTTTCCAAACCCCAGTTGAGCATGATTCCAGTTCTTAAGGTCCCGTTTTCAGATAATTTTTTGCTTCAAAGCTCATTTTAGTCAAGCCCCCTACTTTGAGAGACTAAATCAGTTCCGCAAGCCCTCAAGTTCAGAAATCGGGCCGAACATCCCTACCCGAGAGAAAAGTTGAGTCTCCCATACGGGGACCCAGTTTATATTAAAGTACACACACCATTTTTGATGTTGGTGTGAAATTATGATTATTTAATAGAAAAATTTTTGATATAAATAAAACCGAGAAACATCCCTGTTATCCCAACTGTGACAGTGACGGTAGTCACAATTACCCAGGAAAGATTATTTTCAACCCCCCTATTAAAAAAACAAAATGAAACTTCTCAAATTGGGCGCTATATGCCTGTGACGTCATTTAAGTAACCTGTCAATAGATCCTGTAGCCTAAACGCACGCAAAACTGGTTCGGAAATCAGTTCGTAGGCTTTCATCTAACCAAAATGAGTGAAAAAGTAACACGCCTGAGTCCAAAAATATGCAGATTGAGAATCAGAAATTGGGATATTCTCGGCGGGATAGTACACCGGATTAGCGAAGACTAACCGGGGTTATTCCCGGTGGAGAACCTACCCGGCGAGGACAACGCCGAAGGTGATACATATTACAGGGGATACCGTGGGTGATGCATGCACCCGGTAGCTGCCGTAGAGTTTTTTCATAATGAACGGTCAACCCGTCATAGCGGAAAGAAGACCAGAAGAAGAGGTGACAATGATGAAATCGGTTAAAGGAGACCACTGGCACATTGAAAATAGTGCGCCCTCAAGGATTTTTCAAAAATCGATATTTTTGAATGTGTTAAAGCTTTTAATACAAAAGCCCCTCACCCAATGATAAAGACCAAATAAGCTCCTTATGGGTAAACAGAACGATTTATATAATTTAATGTCGCGGCGACGTTAAATTCAGCAGACGACCGGCGCGAAAATGGCTTTTAACACAAGAACACGCACCTCCGTATCAAATGTTCTCACGCTATACACACTTTTTGATCGGTCTATAACCTTGTGGTTTTAATATCAGTGAGTACGATCAAAAATATTCATGTAATAACCACATTTGTTAATTAAAGTATGGAAAACTTAAAAGGTTTGGCCTTCAAAATTACCTGGATGTCTTTTATCCTCATATCAATGTCCCTATCTGTTTGGGGTGATGTTTTTATTTTATGTGTAAACTATGATCTCTGTTCTTCAATGGCCTAGACTATAGTTTGAGAGCAAATTGAAGAAATTTCATTATTTTGTGAAAACATGTGCCAGTGCCGCGTTAAAACAATTCGGATTGGTAGTCATATTATGAAAATTAAAAGAAAACCGGGGCTCGTCGCGACATTCATCATGATCATTGTTACGGATTAAAGCGAAGTCCAGTCTTCAGTGCAGGGAATCCTCATAGAGGTAAAGCTCATGATTGCATAGTCATACACACGCATTCATGTAGCAGTTCCTGCGGAAGCCTCGCTTCTTCCTTTCCGGTTCCCCCGGCTTTTCTGTCATTTTGATGATTTATATAGCCAATTGGATCTAAATAAATATTCAAAAGACCACACCGGTGCTTGTTTTCTTTCTTTTCTTGCTTGCTTCGTCAATTTCAGCTTCAAAAAGTAACCACCAAACACCACCACCACGCGGGGTCACATACCTCCCTTTGCCTAATTTGTGGCAAATTTGCCCCATGCATTCTCGTAATTATAGTATGCTCCTAGTGATAACGGAAAATTCAGGTCAATAACTCAGACGTGGTTCCCTGCGACCTTTGGGTCTCTCACACTTCCACAACTTGACGAAAGATCCGCCATGAAGCGAGGCACATGACCTGGTGCGCCATTTCTTCGAATAGGGACGGGCCGAGGCAATTGTTAATGAGTGAAAAATCGGGATGTGGAGTGTTCATGTGTATCAATGAGCCTTTGCATCCAAATCGCCGTTCACCTTTCAAGCCTCGCTTCCAATGAAGATCGCATTGTCGTGTAGGGCTTTCATCGCGACGTACAGGTCACAATGACCTCAGTGCTTCAAATGTGCGGGATGTTTTCTATAAATTTTTCGTATAAATTATTTCCCCCTCATTTCCCATTTTCAGTTTGTGTTAAGCGTTCTGATCGGTCTTTTTAGTTACAATTATTCCCATTAGTGTTCTGAATGGCTGAGTGTTGTTAATATGGTGTTATTATTAAGTGTAATTCTATAGCACTTACACATACATGCCACGTTTTGAGTTAAAAATATGTTTTATGATTGTTATTTTTGGCCCCATTTCCCCATAGTTTGGTTGCAAGTAGTTTAGGGGCGAGAAACTAACATTTTGGCAACAACATTTACACAATTGTGTTCGTTTTTATTTTCTTGGATTCGGAATGTTAATGTAAAGGGGCCTATATAAATTGTAAGTTATAGGTTAATTTACATGATATTACAGGATGTCTGCCGTTTACAGGTCTGATGCGGAGTTGCGAGGTACGCGGGTTATCTCAAATATTCACACGAACTTTGGCATTATCGGTTGGGTGCATTGTTATTGGTTCTCTATCTGTGAGTATTATTGCTTAAATTACTTATCTGCGCGCAACTGATGGCGCATTGCCAGTTTGGTCTCCTTTCCATTCTTTCCGTCTGGGGCTATTAAAGAGTCTTAAATATCCTGATCTCCCCACAAGATCTGGGAAATCATTTGTTTGTTTTAGGACGAAGCACTTATTTGAAGACTATTTAAACACAATGTTAAAATTGTGAGGAAATATCTCTTTTGTTGGAGAGGTTGAGCATTCTTTTCAAATAGGTGATTTTCTTTTTCTTGGGGAATGATGAAAAAAATTCACCTTTGACGTGGTTCAGAACAAATAAGGCCAGTCAACGATAACATAATATCACAACCTTTACAAATTTTGTAAGCAGTAGTAAAAAAAATTTAAACACTAGTCATATAATGTGAATAATATAAGACTCAAATTTAGCTCCCAAAATCTACTATATCATTCCTCACCTTCCTTGTTTGTTTAATATCCTTTGAAGGCGATGCAAGACGAATTTATCTTGAGGGATTGTGTTCCATTAAGTTTAATTATTTTGTCCATATTTTTTTTTATATAAATGAAACCGTCGCATAACGTGTGTAACACAAAGACTCAAATTTCAACTTCCCCACTGATCATCAGTGGCGATCGACGGTTCCGGGGTGGCAGGTTGTGCCCCTCTGGGCTCGAAAAAAAAGCGGGAAGATATGGGCCAAACATTTGCATATTGATCCCTCTTTTGGGGGAAGTTCAATCAATTCAGTCCAAAATTTGGACAGAAAGTAAAGTAAATTGGCAATTTTCACGCGCACGGGCACATTTTGTCATAAGTCTTCAGTTGGAGCAAATCACCGGGACGCTTTAAGAAGTGGCCCTCTGGCGGACAAACGACTTGAAATTTGCCCCTCTGGATCGAAATGCATCGGTAGCCACTGCCTATCATCCCTTCTTGTGATGAGTTAGAACTTAATAACGAAGTAGAAGGGAGTTCTATGGACTCTAACTCATGATTTTTAGGAGTGTCTGAATTTCAAAAGGCGATCCTTTTAATGCAAAAAAGATTACTGCTTTACCAATAATAAGTTAATATGGACACTGTTTCCATTGGGCATAAACGCGAGTGAAAACTAATTGTGTCATGAGAGTGTTTACATCCTTTTGGTCATGAGGGTTAATATCCTGTGAGAAAATAAAAATCCATCTTTGATGGATTGTTTCTCAGTAAAGATTGATTCAATTTTTTTTTGTGTGCACTTTTCAATGCGCCAACACTGTACGATTTATCGCCTGTGAAAGAATTAAATTGCTCGACATATTCTTAAATAGATCAATTTTCATAATACCCAATTATAAAAATTGCCTTCCATAAATTAAAGTTTTTTCATGAAAGGATCCATAGAAAAACATTAATGAGGAAGCAACTAGTGCGTCTATGTGGGAATGTGGGTTTATATGACTTGCAACATTCAGACAAGAAAAATAGTATACATGTTCGGGTCTAATGTTCGCTAAAATCTGTAGTAGTGAAGGCCTACTATTCCTCTATAAATTCCGTTTACCCTATCCCACTTTGGGTTACCAGATTTAGTTTTAGTAAAAGAGTGTACATTTTAGTTGGGCCAATTTCATTGGGTAGTTTTGTTAATTTGGTAAGTAGCGAAATGAATTGTAAATGCATGGATTCGGGGCATAACTTTCAAAAGAGTGTGAATAGATTTAAAGTTAATCGTACAACATTGAGCATTACTTCAAGATGCTGGTCCTAGCCTGGTAACCATTAAGAGCCAATCATTCACCACTGCAAGAGCGGTGATTTATGTTGGCAAAACTGTCATTCAGACCAGAAGCCATGTATGTTTGTGTTCTCAGCAATTTTTCCTAATAGCCATTACAAAACAGGGTACTTTTAACACAAATACCAGAGGAATGGAAGGACTGGGCAAAACACCAACACATAAGAACGGCACTTCACGGAAATCCAAGCACAAGAAGGAATACATACACCATACACCATCTTTAAACAGAGTCACAGGATGATCTTGGTGGCATCGGTACACATCCAACAGAGGACTGCACTCCTTGCAAATTATCTTCCAAGAAGGGTGGGCTACTGCAAAGGGTAGTCAACGTCCCACTAGTTGCAAACAGTTTTTACCCGTACTCAGTACTAGTGACTCACTTCCAACACAGACACCGGGAGTGGCTCCACGTGATTTTGACATGCTTTCGTATTTACTCTATAATACTTTCAAATTCGTCCAAAATGATCGGGCGAAAGAAATTTAATGTTAGCTAAGGAAACTGTCTACCCATGGAACGATATCATGTTTCTGAAAGTGCTTTTCACCTTTCCAAAAATTACTTTTCTGGAATGTTGCACTTTGGCACACTCTGTATTTTCACGTGTTTTTGAGGCTACTCATAAATGTTACGAAGGACCGCAAAGGGACAGTATTGGCATCGGAACGTTAATCATGCGTTGAAAA
Source organism: Ophioderma brevispina (assembly GCA_023653785.1). Lineage (NCBI taxonomy): Eukaryota > Metazoa > Echinodermata > Ophiuroidea > Amphilepidida > Ophiodermatidae > Ophioderma > Ophioderma brevispina. The sequence goes on from JAMKCH010003989.1 coordinate 28,245, forward strand.
CTTATCAAAATTGGAAATATTTTGTCATTCTAGTCAGTTAAACAATTAATTAAAAAACGAAATTATTAAAATTTGAATGGATCCTTTCCGATCAAAACTTCCAGGGATTTAAACGGCATAACCCGAAGGCTGAGGCCAATAAAAGCAAGCGTATGGGGTTTAGCATTTCTGTTTGTTAATGTTTAAACTCCAAGCGTGAGATTAATTGAATGACAATTTATCAAACCGTTAGAACACTAGGCTAATATCATGATGAACGTTTCGTAGTGTTTTAATCAAAATGATTCTTCGGTGCAATTATTGCTGTGTTTATAGGATTATCACACTGCAGAATGGAATTTAGACAAGTGCTGAATTGGAAAAATGACTGTACACTTACTAAAAATGCTTAGTCAAGGACTCTGGAGAGAACTGTATTATGTTTTACACCACGGGAAAATAATTATCATAAACAGTTTTTTAAACCACAGTGTATCAGCAATGGCCTATTAGGGAACGTGTTTTTAGTGGCAGTTACATATTTAAGTTCTGAGATGGCCACACAATATGAACATCTATTTAGCAAAATTAACATGCGAAATTGTTTTGTTACAGCGGGTTTTCTCTGTTGATCAATTTGTGGACTACGCGGTATCCGATGGACGCAATAGTCGCAGAACCTCAGAAGAACTTTGGTGACTAGGGTCGCACGCAAATTGTTTCCATTGCTCGTGGGGCTCCATGAACCTTATACCATGGGAGCTTAGAGCGGTTTGGTTTCTCGCAATTTGTCATCATTAAGGTATCGAAAAATTTCCGGTAGAAAACGAACGATCAAATTGGTGATAATCGTATATGGATTATGACAATAGTTCCTTACACACTGTAGCCCCAAGTGGGCAAAGACTAGCAAAATCTGCGGATCTGGCCACAAATGACGCATATGCGGATAGCAAATAAAATATACTATTGTGGTGCGGTGACATCAAATAGTAACATGTTCACTATATTTGCGAAAATAATTGTTGTATCGCTTTCTTGCAATTGTAGTATGTTTATGCCAAAATTTTGGCTTCCTTGAGAGAAGAATTGTAGAGTCGACAAAGACATTTCAGTACTCAAGCGCGCGCCGCGGAGATGCGTAACCAGGTGGCTCGCATGGTTGTGATAGTCAATGGCTTGGTGTTCTTTTTGCATGGCCCCTGTCAGTTTCAAAATTTTTATTACCTACTGAAACTTCGTGGCTTAATCCTCAGCAGTACTATACATTGTTGTGGGTCGGGCGGCTGTTTCTAAAGTTAAATTCGGCCCATTCAACCCTTCGTGTAACAATTCTGAATCGCGGTATCGCGTTGCATTTAGAGCGGGGTTCATTGCAAAAGGCAACCTTGACTTCAAAGAGACGCGGCAAATCTTATGACATACTCCGTTAGTGATTACGTTACTAACTAGATGATTGTTATGGTTTCTTATTAATTACGAAAAACCAAAAATGTTAGTAATTCTTACCAGATGATTCTGTTATGATGACCCGTGGACGTCAAAGGTCAGAAATACCTTTCAAACAGCAAATAAATGAGCCATGTGCACAAAAGATCTGAATTTTATATATTATAACCGATTTTTAATGATTTTAATCGATTTGGTGTCGTCAAGAATCTTGGGGTATGTATGTTCCAAAAAGCATATTAAATATATCAAATACACACACAATTAGTTGGATACTTATGGTCCCCAAGAATGTCCACTACGTCCACAAGAAGAAGAAGGTTCCGTTCAAACGATGATATGTCCTCACCGCGAGACTCAAAAATGACAGCGCAAAAGTTCACTCACATAAAACTCTCCTCAGGTAAATTATATTCCATGGAGAATCTTCTCAGTCCTGAAGGTAATTGGGTCCCAGCAGTCAAGACGACGGGGTGTTCCCTCGGCGACAAATGTTCCACAATAAAAACAAATCCAGGTATTAGACCACCATCCAGTCTGTCGCTATGTCCTCATATAGGACCACAAACTGGACTCCTTTTTGATTCAAAAAACTGAAGCATTTGGGTAAAAGGACGACAGAGGACAATTCTAGCTATCAAAGCTCCGCGCTGGCATCACAAGTATAAATCCTGAGCACTAAAATTTTAGGCTATAAATATGTATAGCTCCAGAAACTCTGGTATAGCTGATTACAACTGCGGACCCATCTCTGGCCAAGTTCTCCTTCATATATACACAATATTTCATAGAATTCCCAAAAGTCTTAAAACAGACATACACAGCATATGCAAAACATAACCCTTACTAGCTTCTGACCACGGGAATTCACATAAATAAAATCACCTGAATCACACACTTTCCGTATATAACTTTGTGGGGAATTCCCTAGATTCTGCAACGTTTTGATCTCAAAGTATAAACATTAGTGCACTCAGTTTTAAGTTACATTCTTGGGGAATTCCCATTCCCTTATTTTGCAATCTATCTACAGGGGCCATTCTGCACAAACAACTCTAGGGTATTCCCTTGTTTCTCTTTTATAGTAAACAAAGTACTTTCCCATGAGAAATCGTCATGTGACTGCAACAAAAGTCGTTATCTGCATTTTATGATTTAAGGAGAAGCATTTGGTTTTCATTCTTTGTGACTTTTCAAAATGAAAATAATTATACACACGATAAACATGTATTTTTTAAAATATTCTTATAAACGATTCTCATGTCCCACTTTAAAGTCGATAATTAACAAAGAATGGCTAATTTAAAATGGGAAAACTCACACATGATTTACCGTGTCGTGCAACAAAGTCGATCTACCAGTTACGACTTAGGTTTGCACGACACGAGAAATCAAGTGTTTTTGAGTGCACAAAAGTCGTATCTACACCTAATTAGGCCTAATTCGCCTAGTAGTAACTAGGCAATAAGTTGAGCCTTTCTACTTGCAAAAGATGATGTATAAATATGCGGTTCTTCATTTACTTTTGTAAATATAAGTACGCACTGGTTTAATATTGAGTGAAAAAAGGGGTCTCGTTAAAACATTTTATATTGTTTTAAGGTTGTTTTGTTTTGTGGCCGAAATTAGCATTAAATTAGCATAAATTGGTTTTTAAATAAAAAATGAAATTGCTCGTTTCACAAAAATATTTTGGGAGATTTTTTACTTTAAACACCTTTTGAAAACCACGTTACAAGAAATAAAATGTCTGATCTACACACATGATTCCCCGTGTCGTGCAACGTATCAAACGTGCAATCTACCAGTTACGACTTTGTGTTCGAAACGGGAAATTCGATATTTTGAGTGCCACAAAAAATCGTATCTACACCAAATTAGGCCTAATTATGCTAATAACTCTGCAATAAATTGCGACTGTCACTGAAATGTATATCAAATAAGCGATTGATCTACTTTTTCATATAACTCAATTTCGCAAAAATGTCAGTTACGACTTTGTTGCACTCAATGACGAACGAATCTCTTTCAAATCCACAAGTGAAATTCAAATTCAAATCCTTTAAAAGTTTAATAGAAAAATGGAGGCTATAGAAAATAGCATAAATATATGTACAATAAATATATTTATTTAGTAAATAAATAAAAGTATACGCAAAGGCCGGCAAAGGGTCTCAAAATTCCAGATGCATTACAACAAACTTGTGTCAAAACTCAAAATGTTATTTTCTGGTCGATGTCAGTGACAAAATTAGTGATAAAGTGATTCTTCTCTCTCCCCCAGGAAACAATTTATTTTAAAAAGTGAAATAAAATCAAACAGGATATCTTTCTTTTTGTTGCCGTATCACTCCACCTTCTTTTTATAGAAACTCTAAATTTGTTGGGCATCAACCAACACTCTTGAAAAGAAAGTTCAGATGCATTGCACTTAAACAAATTTGAAGTCAAACGAAAGCTCATATATTTTCAGGAATTTTAAACAGCTTTTCGGGTTAATTTTCTGATTTATTTATTTCCAATATACATTAGCTACTTTATCAAAACATCGATGATGAACATTTTTCTGAGCATTTGTAATGTATCATTTATGCAAATGAATATAACGTCACTTAAAAACACATAGAAAACGCTCAAGTACCATGAAGGTTTAAATAAAGTGGTGGGATTATGACCCAGAAACTCTTATCTGGTATTTCAGTCTTGATAGTGTCTTCAAATTCAAGATGGCTGCCAAAACGCATAGTAGATCTAAATAGGGAGAACAAAAAAATAGGATTGAGATGAATATGACAAAAATAAAGGTCATGTTTAATATGCCTGCTGTCATCAAAGAAATCAAAATCGGAACTGAAACACTGGAACAAGTACTTAAATATATTTATTTAGAACAGGAAATCTGGCCAGAATCCGGAAATCAAGAGGAAAATAAAAACATGGGTGGGCAGCTTTTAGCAGACACAAAGATATCCTAATGGAAAAGAAAATTTGCTTGAAAAGTCAACTCTTCAATCAGTGTGTTTTGCCAGCTATCACTTATGGAAGTGAAAACTGCTGCTTGACTAAGGAAATAGAAATGAGAATTCGAACAACCCAAAGGAGTATGGAAAGATTGATGCTGGGATTCACAAGAAGAGACCATAAAACAAACATATGAATAAGGGAACAAACTAAAACAACAATGAGCAGTAATGGTAAAAAAATCAAATGGAGATGGACGGGACATTTAGGAAGAATGGCAGATGAAAAATGGAGCCAGATTACAACAGAATGGGAACCACTGAATGGGCAAAGGACACAAGTGGACCACATGGAAGATGGTGTAGTTGGTTAAGGTGTTCTAATTTAAGTGTTTTCAGTGAGTGGAATAATAATGGCAAAGTGTGAGTTCTGGGGGGTGAGTTTGTGATAGTGCAAATGGCCCATTTCTGTGTGGTATTTAGTTTGGTGAGTCGTGAATGATAGTTGGAGGCCCAGATGATGTTACAGTAGCTAAGGTATGGGAGAACTAATGTGTTGTATAGTGATTTTAAGGTGTAGTCTGGAAGGTGGTGTTTAACTCTGTAGATCGTACCAATTGCGTGAGACGCTTTGGTAGTGACATAGTTGATGTGTTCATTCCATGTTAGTTTGTCGTCGAATGTGATGCCAAGAAATTTGGTTGAGTGTACCTGGGAGATT